>ML825832.1:51292-64605 GCA_009831015.1 Picea engelmannii | reverse complement strand
CTGATTTGCTTTCTGATAGCTGAAATTGCCAACACTAGAAGTGGCAGTTATTGTTTTTCTTGAAATGGATATTTTTAACAATTATATTCTTGATGAAATCATTGTTTTAGAGGTTGATCATAGGTATGAAGGGAAGCCTAATTTTGATGAATATTCTAGTGATGATGAGAAACAATCTTATCCTATATTTGATCACTATGAAGACAGGGAGTATGATGCAGAGGTTGTCCTTGTCACAGAAGACATAACCCGAATATTTGACCAAGAGCAGCCCTTAGTTGAGACACATGAAGAGATCGTTTATACACAGCCAGAAGTAAATCAATAGTCATCAGTTGATCAGAAGCCACCTATGTCAATCCTTATTCCACTTGTACCCACAATTAATAGTAAGAAACTTGAAGTGGAAAAAGAACTATGTTGTCATTCCCATGTGTTATGTCACCATTTGCATGACCCTGTAGGGGTGTATATGGAGTTGTATTTCTCAAATGTTTTGGAACTCGTAAACTTTATTGTGTCAGCAGCTGTCAGAGGAGATATAGGAAATGTTTTCAAACCATTGTCATAGTCCTCTTGTTTGCTTTCAATAATTAGCGTTATAAAGACTCATGTCAGCAAGTTGCTTGAATGGCTTTGGTGGAAGTTTTCCTTCACCTACCCCATTGTAAAAGTCAGTTATCTTAGGTTTTGTACATAAATAAGCTTCAACAAGAGAAGGTGTGTTTTATTTCTATTTGAATGTAGAGTAATATAAGTTGTCAGTATGTTCTCTTCATCACTATGCATCAAAGAATGACTCCACAAGCCCAAAGGATAAGGCACTGAAACTACAAGAGTTCTTAGAGCCTCACAGGGAGGACTTTATCGCCCATGGAGCCTATGTTAGCATAAGATTGGTTACGGAGCCAAGTGTCATGAAAATGAATTGAAAACACTATCACAAGGTTCCAAGAATCAAAAGTACCCAGATATTTATGCTACCAAATTGAATGCAAACACACACGTGGGTGCTACCTAAGGCGCTACCGAAAATCTGGAAGAGGCTGAATTGTGGAGAGGTATTATACCAGTTTTAAGTCACTAATTTAAAACTTGTATTGTGAATAATTGAAAAGGTATTTTTGAAACATAGAGGAGGTTTTTGTTCATAACATTCTAGATAAAAAAAATCTCTCTCAGTTTTTCAAAATGTGTTATGGTTTGAGAGATATTAGACATAGAAGTGGCGCTACCAACTGTTTTACAGCAGCGCTACCTGATTTCCTGTAGCGGTCATGGTTTTGATATTCATCTTGTTGGGAGGTTGCCACCTATCAAGGAGGATTAAAAATGGCTTCTCATGGATCTATTAGATTTGAAAGGACACCTACACCTAATATTTATCTCCAACAAAGGCCTCATGCAATGAGGCAGAGACATTTTATTAATGACTTCCAACAAATTCATGAAAATTAGCAGTTTGTTGGAATTTTGTCTCTTTGATTGTTGCCACCTATCTCCAAGATTTAGAATCGAATGGAGGAGATGGTATTCAAAATCATAAGTTTATGAGGATGTTATTTTCTATTTAAGGAAGGAAATATCTCTTAAAGAGGGGATTCATGAGCCAAGAGAGGCTTGAGAGAGTAGGAGCAGTTAGAGTTGCTCATTTGTAAGCCTGAAGGCCTCTTTGTTATGAAATTTTCTACCATTAAAGATTCATGAGAGATATTATAGGATTTTCTTATGTGTTTTCACACTTCTATGTTATCTTATTTCTTGAACATATTGCAGGTTTTGAGGATCATAGCTATCATTGATTGATGGATTCATGAACAATAGAGGATCTATTGTAGCTTGTCCATTAAATCATTGTTCATTGATTAAGAAAATATTTATCTATTGCATAAAGGGTATTTGTTAAATGGGTGTTCTTCCTTTTTTCATATTCATCATGCTTCTACTCATCATTATATATCTCTTTTTATGATATACAGTTTGATTGCCTTTGATCCATAGGATGTTATGACTCCATGCCCAATGGAATGCCTCTGCAGAGTTATTGCTTCCCTCTCCCTTTCTTTCTCATCTTGTTGATCGACTTATTCAAACCATTTTAATACATTTACATTTCTATGTTACCAAGCTGACTCTCATTTGCAATCTGGGAGTGACTCTTGGAGTGTTAATGTAATTGGCATCGTTGCCGGGGAACGATTTTAAGACTTTTCCCTGGGATTGAACAACACATTATACTAGTTTTAAAGGTGCATTAGAACTCAATATCTTGAAGATTGCATCTTTCCCCTGGCGACTCCATTGTTTCAGATCTGGCACCTAAAGGAATACATACGAGATCAAATCCACAGCTACCTTTGGTTCTAACTAAGGCTGACCCAGAGAAAATACTCAAGAAGGGAAAATCTTCTATGAAAATCTTTTCTGCTGCTATAAGTGCTTCTCCTCAGTTTCCTGATTCCACTCTTGATACTCCAGTTGTTTTATCAAGTAAGATCTCTTTACCTTCTGCTGAATTATCTAAGAAACTTGATTTTGAAGAGTTTCCTGTTGAACACTCTTCCTTTGAAACTGAATTGAAAGAAGAAAAAATTGACATTTTCTCCTCCCCTGATATTGAAAAGTGTTTCAGTCTTGCTGGTTTTGAATATTTCCCTACCTTAGTCTTAGCTACACCTCTTTCTGTTAAAACTTTTGCTGCCAAAGAAGTGGAAACTTCATTCCCCTTTCATACCTTACCATCTTCTTCCAAGACCCAGCCCTCTGCTATGAAAACTGAAACCCCCCCTTCATATTTTATTCCTCTCCTAATCTGCACACAGTCAAGTCTCCTTCTCCTTCTTGTTCACCAAGAATCCAAAATCAAATGGCAGTTGTTAACCCCCATGCAGATAGGATGGATTCCATAGTGGCTGTAAGATACACTCCTCTAGTCTTACCCCATCCATTTAATTCTCTCCCTCCTGGAGATTATTTGAAATACATGCCCAAGTTTACTGGAGAAGAAGATATAATAGCTGAGGAACATCTTGTTGCTTTCTATAGCTATCCAGATAACCAAAATATTGGAAATGAGGATGTTTGGATGAGGGTTTTCATCCAAATCCTTTTTGGTGAGGCTAGGAAGTGGTTTAGGGGTCTGGCCTCTAGATCCATTACTGGTATTGAAGCATTGGATGAAGCCTTCTTAAGGCACTAGGGGGACAAAAAGGATTTTTTGTACTACATCACCGAATTTGAATCCCTAAAAATGAAAGAAGGAGAGCATGTCTCTGACTTTTCTAAAAGATTTAACAAAATGTACAACAAGATCCCTGATGAGATAAAACCCACTTAAACTTATGAAAAAATCACTTATTCCAGTGCATTTGACCCCGAGTTCTGCCTCCTATTGAGAGAAAGAAGATCACCTTCCTTAGCTCATATGCAAGATGCTACCTTGGAGGTAGAATCCAATATAGTGGCATCAGATAAGCTAAGGGGGAAATCTAATAGGGATAGGAGGAAAAACAAAGTTGAACCCTCAACTTATGATTCTTCTATTGTCCATTCTCAAGTAGATGAGATGACAAAATTAGTAAAATCTCTTTCCACCGAGATTGAGAAGTTAAAATCAGAAGGGAGACAGAAATATAGAAATCATCAAAAAACTAAAAATAGAGGTAAGTTCAGGAGACCAAATAATGCTCCCCAAATCCTTCCAAGAGATCACAGAAACAGAGAAAGAAATGATCAGAGGGTACAAGATCCTTTCCAAAAACATTTGGTTGTTGATGAAGAAGAAGTGGAGGTAGAAGATGATCCTGAAATTCACTACTTAGGTGACACATCCCCCTCCCCACACTTAACTCAATCCTCTTATGAGAAATCCTTGATGGATATTCAAATTAATGAGTTAAGAAAGGGCGATAAAGAAAAAGAAAACACTAATAGATATAATATGAGATCTAAAAACAATGAAGAAAAAACGGATGCTTCTAATCAGCCTACCCAAAAAGAAGATTCTACCAAGGCTATGCCATTGAGTAGCAAGGAAAAGACTCTCAAAGCCCACAAGTTATGATCAGAAATCCTTCTCCTAAAACCAAAGAGATCTTGAAGCCTTCTTCTTCCTTCATCTTTGAGAATGAGATCTAGAAAATAAAGATCCATGTACCTTTTTTGGAGCTGATAAAAAATGAAGAATTTAAAAAATATCTATCCAAAATGTTACATACCAAAGCCTCTCCAAATGCCACTGATTCAGTAAATCTGCAGGATGAAAAGACAACAGTAATTTTGGGTCCATTGATAGAAGACATAGATGATTCATCCCCCCCTTTCTATACATCACTAAATATTCATGATAAGGTGTTGCATAATTGTTTGATGGATTCAGGGGCATCCCACAATCTCATGCCAAAATATGTTATGGATGAAATTGGGTTAGAGATCACAAAGACTTATCATGACTTATATTCTTTTGAATATAGAAAAGTGAAGTGTCTTGGAGTCATTAAGGATATGGTGGTGACCATATCTCAGTTGCTCATGAAAAGTATACTTATGGATATCATAGTGGTTGATGTTCCCCCCAAGTTTGGAATGCTCTTTTTAGTATCCTGGATAAAAATACTTGGGGAAACCTTGCAGATAGATATCTCTTATGCTAATATTCCTGTTTTTGGGTAGAGCATAGAAGACTTTACAGGGAGGCTAAATTGGCTTACATAATTAGTGATGAAGAAAACCCCTCGAGTCACCCTGTTTTTTCCTTTGATACAGATCTAGGATCTAGCATTTTGCAACTCTGAACCCCCTTTAGAAATCAAAAAACAGTCCATTACTTTTTCCAAGGAGCCTCCTCTAACCACTTCTATTTGGAAGATGTTCTTTGATGGAGCCTCTTCCAAGGAAGGTGTTGGTGCTGAGGTGGTCTTGGTCTCACCAACTCAAGAAACAATATCTTTGTCATATAAACTAGAATTTGAGACTACTAATAATGTGGCAGAGTATGAAGCCCTTGTCTTGGGATTAAGGGTTGCTAAAGATATGGAGATAGAAGATCTATCAATATTTGGGGATGCTGAATTGATAGTCCATCATATTAAAAATATTTCTCAAACAAAGCACCCTAGGATTAGATCTTACATAAATGAAGTGTGGGATTTGGTGGATAGTTTTTTCTCTGCTTTTAACAAATCATTCATTCATAGAGAAGAGAATATCATGGCCGATGCTTTGGTTGTATCAGCTAGTAACTTCAGAATTCCTATACCACCCAAAATCAAGTATGATGTAGAAGTCAAGTACAAGCCTTCTATACGAGACAATGTAAAATATTGGAAGGTGTTCGAAGATGATTTAGAACATTAAATTTTCCTCAACATTGTTAATGAGTTTTTTGAATTACCCATTGATCAGAATGATGATCCAAAAATTACTCCTCATGCTGATGTTTTCCTCAATAAAATTGGTAATCATCATATTGTGCAACTACCTAGAAATCATATTCGAAAAGGACTAGTTCCTTTGGAAATATTATTTGATAGGAATGATGTGGCAGTGAAACAGAAGGTATCTATTGATGATGCTGATATAAATGAGTGTAATTTGGGCACTAAAAAGAATCTGAAATATGTCAAATTGTCTAGAAGCCTATCAAAAGAGCAGAGGGAAGAATATACTAAGTTGCTGAAGGAATTTTCTGATGTATTCGCTTGGACTTATGAAGATCTCAGAACTTATAACACAAGCATTATAGAGCACATAATTCCATTAAAAGAAGGCACCAAACCCTTCAGAAAAAAGTTGAGGAAAATCAATCATATGTTGCCTTATGTCATGGAAAAAGAGGTAAAAAATAGTTTAGATGAAAAAATCATCAATCCTTTGAGGTATTCTCAATGGGTTGCCAATTTGGTCCTAGCAAGGAAAAAGAATGGATAAATCAGACTTTGCGTTGATTTCTGAAATCGGAACCGAAGCTTAAAAAAACATAATTACCCTTTACCCAAGATGGAGCACATCTTACAAAAGGTGACGTGAGAAGATAGGATGTCTATGGTTGATGTATTTTCTAGATACAAGAAGGTATCTGTTTTTCCAAAAGACAGGGAGAAGACGACCTTTACCACTCCTTGGGGTACATTTATGTACGCCAAGATTCCCTTTGGTTTGATGAACGCAGGGGAAAATTTTCAACGAGCTATGGACATAGAATTTATTGGGGAGAAGGATAACTTTGTTGTTATATATTTATATGAAATAACAATGTACTCTCAGTTTGATAAAGAAGACTGTGATCACTTAAGAATCTTTTTCTTGAAATGCAAAAAATTTGGCCACTCCTTGAATCCGAAAAAATCATTGTTTTCCATGAAGGAAGGGAAATTGTTGGGACATATCATGTCAACAGAACGGGTAAGGATTGATTCCAAGAGGGTTGAAGCTATACAAACATTGTCACTTCCTAGATCCAAAAAAGAGGTTCAATGTTTTCTGGGAAGAAATAATTTTTTGAGAAGATTGTGTAAAATTTTGCTGAGTTCGTTAATCATATCACAACCATGCTCAGGAAGGGTAGTGAAATCAAATGGACTATTGAGTCCCATGATTCTTTTGATCAGATAAATCAATCCTTGACTAAAGCCCCATTTCTTGTTATCCCAGACTACTCCAAGGACTTTCTTATTTTTTCTTTTGCCTTTTTTGATACAGTAGCATCAATCCTATTGCAGAAGAACGTTGAAGGCTTAGAGCATCCCATTGCCTTTTTAAACAGGGCATTGAGAGATGTTGAATTAAAATATGACGTCATGGATAAGCAAGCCTATGAATTGGTTAAATCTCTTAAGTCCTTCATATTTTATGTCCTACATTCAAGATTTATTGCCTATGTTCCATCAACTACTGTAAAAGAAATTATTATTCAGCCTGATATAGACGAAAAAAGGAGCAAGTGGGTTGCTAAATTACTTGAATTTGATCTAGAGATTAAGCCTACCAAACTGGTTAAAGGCCAGGGTTTAGACAAGCTCTTGGTTGAATCAAATTTCTCATCATTGGGGGTGAATTTCATACACTCATGTTAATAAAATTAGTAGGTTGAAATAACCGATGGAAGTTCTCAAATCATCTCTGCACTAGCAAATTGCAGCTGGTACAAGGACATTATATTTTTTCTACAAAATTTACAGCCTCCAAGGGGTATGGAAAAGAACAAGGTGAGGGCCTTAAAACTCAAATCATTAAAATATTGCCTTTTTGATCAAGTTTTGTATTGGAAGGATCCACTAGGAGTGATTTTGAGATGCCTAGACCCCCAAGAATCCCAAAAGATTATGTCTGATTTCCACGACAGTTTATGTGGGAGTCGTCATTATTGGATAACAACGACATACAAGATCCTTAGGGCTAGGTACTTTTGGCCCAGTTTGTTCACTGATTTTTGTGCTAAGATTAGAGCCTGTGCTAAGTGTCAAAAGTTCTTTGGGAAGAAACAACTTAAGTCTTTTCCATTAAAGCCCGTGGCAGCTTCAGGACTTTTCCAGCAGTGGGGCCTAGATTTTATTGGGGAGATTCATCTCTCTTCTAGTGGTCAACATAGATGGATATTGACTACTACAGATTACTTTACGAAATGGATTGAAGCTATCTAGCTATCCCTAAAAGGAATGCTTCTCACAAAGTGATCATTGGTTTCCTTGAAGACATCATGGAAAGGTTAGGGTGTCCTGACATAATTGTCACTGATAATGTTGCATATTTCAAGGCTGAACCATTGATTCAGTTCTATGAACAGTTTGGGATCACTTTGATTCACTCTACCCCTTACTATCCTCAGGGAAACGGGCTTGCAAAATCCTAAAAAAAAAGCATTATATAGATCATTAAAACACTGTTAGAGGATAAAGAAAAGGCATGGGACTCAAAACTCAAATTTTCTCTATGGGGTAACATAGTGACAGTAAAAAGGTCCCTAGGACTTTCCCCTTTCCATTTGGTGTATGGAGTTGAGGCAATTTTTCCTTCTCAACTTGCCTTACCTGTGGCAAAATTGTTCCAAGATTACCAAGGGGAGCTTAATCATATGATCAGAAAGATTTAGAAGCTGGTTGAAGTGCAACATACTCGAGAGAATCTTGTAGGGAAATCATATGATCATCAACTGAAGATCAAGCAAGAATTCGACAAAACAGTGAAAAAAGAGGACTTTCAACTGGGCGATCTAGTGCTCAAGTGGGATGCACTGAAGAAAGATAAAGGCAAGCATGATAAATTTGAAGCTTTATGGATCTATCCTTTCAAAATATATGAGGTATTCTCTAATAACACTTTCAAGTTGCAGAATATGGAGAATGAAGAGGTTTTTGGTGGCCCTGTCAATGGGCATTTCCTGAAAAAGTAGTTTGCTTGAGCCTTGAGTGGCTCTTCATGTCATTGTATATATCATTTTATTTTTATTTATTGTTTCAATAACTGACCCCATAGCCCTAGGATAAGGCACTAAATCTAGTAATTCTTGGGATCCTGCAGTGGACATGCCATCCTCTGTGGAGCCAATGTTATCACACTAAATTGCCATGCGTCTTTTAGTTTGTTTTAATCCTTTTTTAAGCCTTAGATTTTAATTTTTTAATTTTCATCCCTTTAAAGTTATGTTTGTTAGGTCCCCTTAGATAAATAAACTTTTGAGTCATAGCTCATGTTTGATCCTCAAATTAATTTTTGGTCTTAGAACCATTTTATCTCATGACTTAATTTTTTGGTCCCCTTCATGAATTGTCCCTAGGTTGATCCTTCCCATGAATGGACTGATGTGACACACCTCTCTCCTCACTCATGACCTCGTTGGCATGCCCCATTATCATTTCTTACCTGTCCAATCATTTTTTGAGTTGGAGCATTTCCCACTCATCAGGCATTTCCGTAGCGCCTTTCCCATTCATCATACTTCCACCACGAGTCATGATTTCCATGACTAATGTCAATTTCCTTGTTTTTAGTGCCAATAGTTGGTTAAAGATTCCTTCAATATATTGCATTTACGAGCCCTAGTAACAATTTATTATTTTGAAAAAACTCAACAGTGATGCACTGCGCAAATTCACAAGTACTAATCAACTGAAAACAATGCAACCAAATTCGATGTTGAATTAGATTCAAGGGATGAAGATTTCACAATTTCACCCTGATACTTCATTGAAGATTCCAACAGGTGTCTAATCCACAGGTATCCCGTGTTGCCTCCTCTTCATATTAATTTGCACAAGAAATTTGCACTCAGGTTTTGGTTTCCCAATCTTGCACAGTTGTAAGGGACTCGTCTTTGTATGATAGCCTTGTCTTCCCTCTTTTTCAGACCTGTAAACTCCATTTCCTATATCTAGGTCTAATTATTGTTGTCTTCCATAGCCATTGAAATTGCAATCTCTTAAATAGCCTATGCTCTGTGTATGTGTCGTGCTACCCAGAGGTGCTTCTTAAAACCTCTCTCCCTCCCCTTCTTCATTTCATCTTGGATTTAATCATTTTCACTTAGTTTTAAAGGGCCAATTTTGGATTACCCCCTCACTGTCTACACTCTCAAATACCTATACAAGTCTAAGGGTGTAGTTCCCACAGTCAAGCTTGGCTTACTAGTACAAGTCGGTTTTAAAAGTTCAACCTTGTACATTTGAATCCCGATTTAAATCCTTCATGGTTATTACTATCCCATAATCCTTTAAAAGATCTCATTTTAAACCATGGAGACTCCTCAATCAAGGAAGACACACAAAGCTGGCAAGGTGGTTAGGACAGGACCTGTGGACATGCATCTTTTTTATACAAAGCCCATGCCAAGAGAGGTCTTTCAAATAGTGTGATGCCTCTCTTTCTGCCAGAATATTCAGAGAGGCCATCCATAGGTAGCAAGACAATTTTCATTACATTTCGATGGCAGGAAAACTAAGGTTGGGGATTTGGAGTTTGAGGTTACTGAAGCCTCTATCTTGGCTGCAAAAGTAATCCCCATTACAGGTGAAAAGTGGTTCAAATACATGGCTTTGAGTTCATCCTATGCTAAAGATCTCTTTAAACCTGAATATCAAGCCAATGATTTGTCTAAAAGTATGCTAAGGAGTCAATTGATTGAA
Source organism: Picea engelmannii (assembly GCA_009831015.1). Lineage (NCBI taxonomy): Eukaryota > Viridiplantae > Streptophyta > Pinopsida > Pinales > Pinaceae > Picea > Picea engelmannii. The sequence goes on along the minus strand of ML825832.1, from coordinate 54,487 downwards.
CAATTTGACAGAATATTGAAGATCATACAGAGATATTTTACATGTGAAGAGAGATTTAACACATTGTACCAGTACCATATAAGAATTTTTCTACATTTTACTCGTAAGGTTGAGATGAATATTCCCTATTATCTGTTAAGGAGCATAGGTAATATGTCATACAGGATTCAAACCAAATCTAAGGATGTGGATTCTATCCTTTTCCACTCTGGATTGATCAGAATTGTAAGGTCTCTGTCCCCACAGAGCCTTATAAAACACACACTAAAATAAAGAATAAAGAAAGTTATACGATGTACAATTTCATCATTAACTTATAATCATTGATTATTCAACATAAAGTAAATTTATTAACATCATGAAAATAACTCACATAACCATCACATAACATAGCATAATCACTAAAATACATACCTCTGTCTGATGCTAATTCCCCAATCTCCGGTTGTCCTCTCTATTGCTCTACAAAAAATTGAATCTTTCCTCCCTGCCAGCTAGGAACAGAGCCTACCCGACTCCCTAGATCTAGGACTCTTTGAGGATTCCTGGCCCCCGAGCCCAAAAATCCCAACAACCTAGTGCACCCCTGTAACAGTCCACCCAAAATCCAAACCAGAAAAATACCAAAACCAGGAAATATAGTCTCTAATCTTGAATAATGCTTCCTCCTCCCAAATTTCCAAAAGTCCCCCCTTTGAGAATGCCTCTGCTCCCTCATATTCCCCCTCCATTCACCACCTCCTACCTTCCATTAATGCCACCCACCTTATCCCTCCATTTAATACCTTATCCCTCCATTCAATACCCTATCCATCCATTCAATGCCTTATCCTTCATACGTTAAGTTTTCTAATAAATAAATAGAAATTATTAAGCTTTTAATTCATTACCCAAACCTTAAATGTGTTAAATAATCATTTAATTAATTAATCAACATATATTAAACAATAAATTATTAATTAATTAATATTATTAATAATTAATCATTACTTAACTAATACACATTAGGACAGTTAATTATTTAATTAATTATACTTGATAAATCTTAAGCAATCATTTATTAGAAACATGGTTCACACATTCATTACAAATAACTGACATTATTAGTAAGTAAGACATAAACTCATTGATACTAGTGTACATGTGCAAGAAATGCATGTGTAGCTAGTACATACAAGTCTCGTTGATGTACTAATATCAATAACTATCATCTCTAAAGTAATTTCCATATGCATCCAATCCATTCAACAAGACTATTCATTTTATAAAAGAAAATAAACCAATCAAATGTTTGCGAAATCCTTTAATTATAATTATCTAGTTCAACAATGTTATTTAGACAATTGTAGTTTAGTTACATAATTATGAATATTCATATATACACACATTTTCTTTTCCGAAGGAAAAACAATAAATTCTACCATAAGACAAATTTCCATACACTCTCAACTATTTCTACTCATCCTTCCTCCCTAACTTACTTCCATCTTCCATTCCTATCCTTCCTCTGCTGGACTATCCTGGAGCATCAACTATATTGACCTAACTCCAAATAGAACCCATAAGCGGAAGTGTCACTATCTTGACCAAGATTCCCCAGCAGGCAACTAACACTCATCATCACACGTCTAGGGGAGCATGAGATAACATCGTCCTCCCATGACTTCAGGTTTCAGAGGATACACAATGGGAAATGCCTCCACCCCTCCTAATCATAACTAGGGTCCACACCCTATAATGGAATATATAGTGGCACCGTGTTGCTAGGAGTTTTGTCATCGTCTATTCTATTTTGGGTAGTCTCACCACCTGAAATCCTACACTGGTCCACATATCATAGAAATGCATCCAAACCAATATAATTTCACATACAAATATTCATACCATATTGTTTCTTGGCCAATGCTCATGACATCCACTTTCATCATTATTATCCCTTGGCTATTTCATAGCCCATAACCTGCAGATTAATCTGTAACACAAACTCATACATTTCTATGCATTATCATCATGTAATTGCATACAACCATAATTTCGATCCAGTATCTGCGTACCAACAACTTTAACATCAAATTTTTCAAGTTAGAAATAGATCTCATAATATTCCATAATCCAATTAACGACACCTATTCATAAAGTTATCATTTACAAAATAGATTGCATCATATCCAACATCATTCTAATAGCATTTAAACCTTCATGGGATTCTCATTCACACAATATGTCGCATCATATCCATCATCATCAATAAAAATTAGACATTCATATAATTTACATTCACATAGTAGATCGCATCATATCCATCATCATCAATAACATTTAAACATTCATAAAATTTACATTCTCACAATATATCAAATCATATCCATCATTATCCAAATACATTTAAACATTCATAAAGATTCATACGTCTTAAAATCTCAAGTGTATCATTTAATAGTTTCACTTGTGAATAGAAAATAAAGGTGTGTAGGCCTTAGGTAATCTTGGCTGCCTAAGTCAAAAGGTGGTGTTACATACACCCAACCTTCGAGAAACATATTATCGAGGTGGCACAAAAAACGTGACGGCTAATTTCATCATAGCGTCTCAACATCTTCCCAAGTAGCATATCGTAGACTATACTTGTCCCACTAGACCTTAACTTGGTCTACTGGACAGTTCCTGAGATGTTGGACTCTACGGTCCAATATGCATAATGGTTCTACCATGAGGGTTCCCACATATAAAAGCTGCAGTTCCTTCCAATTTAGTTTATGTGATTCATCGGCAACATAATGACGCAAAACAGATACATGAAAAACGTTATGAGTTTTATGCAGGTGGGGTGGTAGTACGAGACAATAGGCAACGGGTCCAATTTTCTCTTGGATTATGAACGGTCCTATAAATTGAGGTGACAACTTTTCCCCCTTTCTCGAACCGTATGGTTCTCTTATTAAGCCTGATACAAATGAAAACCCGGTCTCCCACTTCATAACTTCGGTCGGTCCTGTGTACAACCACATATATTTTCTGCCTATCTTGTGCTTCCTTTAGTCTCTGCCTAATCTGAATCACCTATTCCTCCATCTCTTGAATCAATTCTGGCCCAACTGCTACTCGGTCTTCTAATCTATCCCAACTCAATGACGTTCTGCATGGCCTTCCATACATAGCTTTGTAGGGTGGCATTATGATGGAGCTATGAAAACT
>ML825832.1:16057-44978 GCA_009831015.1 Picea engelmannii | reverse complement strand
AATCCATCTTCTTTTGTAGTTCATTTATGTCCCTACACATTTCTTCACCTTCATCAAGAGTCCAATTAGGATTTTATGGAGGCTTATTTGGTGTAGAAGGTCCCTTTTTTGGTGGCATGTTGGCCAAGTATCACTTTTGATTCTTGATTTTTAGGCGGTTCTGCTAGACAATATTTATTCTATTATATCTCCCAAGTTTCAGCTCTTCTGGGTATGAAATTTTATTTTAGGTAGTTCTTTGATATTTCTTCTCTACAATGCCATAGGTCTAATCAAAATTGGATGTGCCAAGTGGAATTTATGGTAACTTCCTCACAACTTGCCGATTTTTGTCCTTTCCAGGAGATCTCACTTGTATAGCATGCCCTGCACAAACTAATTGATATCAAATTCTAAAACTCGCACCCAAAATACTATAGACTGTCCATGATAGAATGAAACTAGTCCCACTCAATTTGGATACTCTAGCAAGAATTTATGATTGTTTTACCAAGAACACCTTCTTGAGACTAGTCAATAGGAATAGTCAGATACCCTATCTTACACAAGGTGTATCTACAAATTTAAGATGACTCAGAAGCTGAAAGTATTACCACAGATTCCTTACTAATTTTTGTAAATGTCCTCTAGAGGTTAGGGTCTGAAACATTACAGAAAATATTTTATAGTGAAAATTCCACAATGACTCATTTCGGGATGATTCCAGAACCCTATCATGTATAGGTTGTAGCTCCGAATGTATATGGCCTCAAGAGCTGAATTTTGATCCCAACGTACCTTGATCGATCTACTAAATATCCTCCAAGCCGTTCCTTATGAAACATTGTAGAAAAAACGTTATAGTGCAAATGCCACGATGTCTTAGATGTAGCAGCGAAACCCCAAGACCTTGAGCTCTGATACCATATGTTAAGAACCAAATATCAATATAGCATAGAAAAACCTTAGAAAAAGTACTCAACACCTTGAAAAAGATATAATTTTAGATAATAAGCCTCTTCGAGGGGGAAACCTCCTTTTACCCCACTTAAATGTTCAAGTACAAGATGATTCAAAACGAAAATGTCTCCTTGGTATATATAAGAGACTAGGAGGTATAATTACAACTAATGGTCTAAAGTCGACATAAATAAAATAACATTACTAATACAATATGCCCCAATTAAGGGGTAATGAGCCAATATTAGGGCTTAACACTCCCTCAGATGGAGAATTTGGATGCCCTCCTCGCACTCTGTCTACTCAAGCAACCTATTCCTGAGTCCTTCAGGGTGTTCAACAACCCTACGAAGATCCTTCAATGGATTCTTCTCCAATCTCTGAACTCAAAGAGTTCTTTCTTCTAGTGCTTGTCTGTGCACTAACTCAATTCCCTCCTGGAAAAGTTATACAGAACTCCTCAGAGCTTATGTCTTCTATTTGAACTCATAGTAGAGTTCTTATGTTCACTCCTTGCACCTGCTCAATGCCCACCTGACAGAGCTTTACAGAACTCAACAGAGGTTATGTCTGCAACTGTGCCTCTCCTACATAGCCTTGCCTTCTAAGGTGTTTAGCAACCTCACAGGTCTTCCTCAAGTTGATGATTTTAGCTACTGTGCCCATATGGCACGTTTTTGTTTGAATTTGCAGAGTTCAGAAGTGCTTCTGTGCACTGGTATTCAGAGATCGTAGTACTCTGTCATGCCCTCCTGGCATGAAACCACAAAGAAACTCTCAAGCTTGAAAATCAAACAACTCCTGCAAATGCACAACCTACAACATACATTCATAGCATAAATAGAACACACACATACATTCATTCAACACAGGAAATATGCAGGGAAAATTGTTGTTTGTATTAGATGGCAAATGCCCATTTTTACAAGGTGTTCCTAAGCTCAGACTTTAACAGAGTCTCGGATCCTTCCCTATGCATACTCCACTCTTTTTTTTTTTTTTTCAAAAATAGATACCATGATATTTTTACATGAGGAGACTCTTAGAGCTCTTCCCTCCACACTCACCTACCCTATTCAATTACATTGAATGGGATGTCTAGTCCATAATCCAGATCTAGATATCAACCTTCAAACATTAAAGGCCTACCTACTTCTATGCTTTTGCAAAGCATGACCTGATGGCTCAACAACCTAAAACATTTAATTACATTCAATTTCAAAATTGAAAATGAGGGCTATGCCTCTCTTCAGCACGTGATTTGAAACCGCTGACGTGGCTGGCTAGCTGACGTGGAGAGATGCTCCTGCATCATACTCCTCAGCTGCAAAATTCATGAGCTCCTACTCATGAGCTTCCACTCTTAGCTATGGAAATCCTCCTGGATCCCAAACAACTACCTGGAGTCTCCTTGCTCCACTTCTTTGTTGTTGTTGCTGCTGCTGCGCTATTGTTGTTGCTTCTCCGCTCAGTTTCTCCTCATTGGTAGTCTTTGCTGACCTGATCATCAGCTCCCTGATCATATTGATCACTTCATCCAGCTGCTCCAGTGGCTGGCTATGCTTATGTAGTCTCCTCAGCTGCAAAAATTGACTACAATTGGGTAGATCATAATGATATCCCATGCCATTTTCTTCATCTTCTATGGCCTTAACTTGCCACCCTGCTGCAAAGTTCAGCTCTGCAGTCTTCATCACCTTTTCATCTCCCTGGCTGAAATTTCGGAGCGATTCCTCATAATGCTCCCCTGCCAATACCTACTCATGGAAGTGACCTGCTGGCTCTAGATTGTTCAGCCAATCCTCTAGCATATCTATATCCATCTCCCATGGAGTGAGAAATCTATTTGCCTGCTCTTCGACTTCTTCTGTGATCAACTTCCTGGCTAAAAGTATTGAGCCATTCCTCGGAATGATCATTCTCTTCTTCTTAGGTAGCCTCAGATATATGCTCCAATTCTTCTCTGGCAGTCTCAGCTAGTTGTCCTACTTCTGCTATTGCTGCATCTGCACCACAGATTTCTGCCTCCTCTTGGGAAAATGGTAGGAATATCTAAATTCCCCCAATCATTAGAAGATTCCTCAGAAATTCCTCTTCTGTCAACTCCTTAGGCTGATTCAAACTCACCTTTGAGTTTATGAGACCCTCATATAGTCTCATCTGCTCATCCCTGCCCACCTGGAAAATTGGGATTTTCTTGCTGCCCTCCTAGTAGTCTATAGAATCAACTGATCCCATCTCTATTCCCTTTCCCACCTGGAAAATTGGAAAATCTCGGATACCCTCCTGACAGTCTATGATATCAGGTAGCGATCTCCATCCATTGCCCACCTGGCAATGTGAAATTCCTTGTCTGTCCTCATGACAATCTGTGAGATCCCGCAGTGATCTCAACCCTTTTCCCACCTGGCAATTGGGAATTTCCTCTCTAACCTCCTGGTAGTGCTTGAGATGTTCAATTGATCCCAATTCAACCTCACTATCACTAATATTTCTCCCAGTCTCTAGTTCACATACCTGAACCACTTCCTCAGGTCCGTCGAGGTTTTCAACATGCCTCAACCATCCTCTTAATAGTCTACGCTATCTTCTAGCCATCAACTCCTTGACTGCCCATTTTTCTTTTGTCTTCCTAGGCCATTCATATACCCATCTCGACTTTGCATTCTGCTGCATCTACAATGCAATATTTTCCATTTCTTCCCTTATATCAGTGAGCTTTTCATCTATTTCGGCTTTGCTCATCAACTATGGGTTTTTTCTTCTAGCATATCTACGACCTTCAATAGCCATCTTACTGTCTATCTATTTGCCCTCTTGGCAAACCTGCTGCTATCACTCTACACCATGAGTGTTTCTAGTTTCTTCCTATAGTCCCTCTGACTATCTTCTTGATTACTGCTTACCTGCAACCAATCATCTACAGAGCTTCCAACACTCTATCTTCCTTTGTCTTTTCTCTGCCTGAAATATACAAACATAGTTCTCACTCTGATACCACTTGATGTGTATCAGAGTTCTCCTTTGCCTCCAACTTCCCTTGCCTGAAATATACAGACAAGATGTAAAGCTCTAGTACCAAACGATGCAGACCCGCAACCCTCTATCGGCCCTAGGGTTAAGGTCCTCTACAGGATCGTTCGATTTCCTCTTGTGTCAAAATGGCTCTTTTGATTCCCTACTGGAATCTTCGTTTATTGATCCATAGGTCCTTTTGGAAACTCCCCTGTGAGAACAACACTAGGAATGAGCTCCACCTTCTCCGTGCGACCACAACGCTATGACCAAGGCTAAATCCCAAAGGCACTTGCCACAACTCACAATCTCACGAGTTCGCGAGTCAAAACTATTGACTCTTCCTTCCCAATCTTGTGATACCTGAGATCACGAAATGGGTATAAATCCCTTCTATCAATGCCCTCTGCGCGTGACCGCCATCTAGGCTAAGCGCTAGCTCCCTTCGCAACTTTGCAAGTCAAAGGGTTGAGTCTCTGTGCTCTTCCCATGTGAACCTCCGAGACTTGAAAGTCAGCAAGGGTTGACCTTTCCTTCGCACTTCTCGCAACTCGTCACTTTGCGAGTTGTAGCGTCGAGCTCCTGTGCTCTTATCCCACAAATCCTAGAGACAGGAGAAGTCAATGGAGTGTTGAATCCTTTCCTCCTGGTGACGCGTGTCCATCTGTCAACCACGCAGCCCCACCTTGTGGTTCTGCCACGCGTCTCTCGTGGCCAACTTCGGCACTTCACGACTTCGCTTCCCAAGCGCTACCTCCTTTGTATCCCAACACTCGAAGTGTCAAGATCCCAAACTCCTCATTACTCCCTATCGCAACTCGCGACTTCGGGAATTTCATAACAAAGTCTCAACCTCCTATCCTCTGAATGCGTGAAACGCATCATGAGGTTCCTGATCCAACGGTCCTCCCGTTCTTTGGATCCAATGGTTGTCCTCGCTCCTCAAGATTTCGCAACTTCGTGACTTGGAGCACCCAACTGTTGGGCTCTCACCTTACGAACTTCCAAGTTCATGAAGCCTTCACTAAGACTTCTTTGGAACTTCTTTCGATCCTTCGAACACTACCACCTATCCTCCTTAGATGCACGGTCCCGATATTCTTGTGACTTCGCCACTCACAAAGTCTAGGCACTCACCTCTGTGCGTCCTAGTGCTCAAATCTCTGAAATGGATGACTCCATGACACGCATCGTCCCACAAACAGACGGCTAATATCCCCTTTCGCTATTTCAGGACTTCTGATGTCGAGTTCCTGGGCTTTCGTCCTCTGAACCCTTGAACTTCTGAATGCCGAAATCCCGATACGATACTCCTTCGGGACTTTCGCTTTTGCTACTCTATGTGTGAGGGTTTAAACCTCGTGCAGCTCTCGACAGATCCAACGACTGTTGAGTTCTTTGCTTAGATCTGACAGCTCAGATCATATCCCCTGTGGGCTTCTCCTGTTTCTTCTTGGATGTGAAATATTCAACGGTCCAGATCTCTTCGGCTGAATCCGAAGGTAGTTATGCTCCTCTTGAGCTTTAGTGCTTTCTTCCGGCACTTGGAAGAATTCCAAGTGTCCAAAGGCCTCAACCTTTGCTATTTTTCCTCTGCGAGCTCCATGACTTCAAGTCCTCATCTATGCATATGAAAACACTACTCCTCCTGAGCTCTAGGGAACCCCGAACCCTTTAAAGAGTTATGTGACTTCTGTACTCCTCGCAGAGTCTTCGCACACACAGTGCTATCTCTTCTGAGCTCCTCGAAGAATCAGACCTTAAGGAACTCATTCCTTTTTCCTTCTCCCTCAGATGGAGAATTTGGATTCCCTCCTCTCACTCTGTTTTCTCAAGCAACCTATTGCTGAGTCCTTCAGGGTGTTCAACAACCCTGTGAAGATACTTCAGTGGATTCTTCTCCAATCTTTGAACTCAAAGAGTTATTTATTCTTGTGCCTGTCTACACACTGACTCAATTCCCTTCTAGCAGAGTTATACAAAACTCCTCAGAGCTTCTGTCTTCTATCTAAACTCACAACAGAGTTCTTCTGTGCACTCCTTGCAGCTGCTCAATGCCCACCTGACAAAGCTTTACAGAACTCAACAGAGGTTTTGTCTGCAACTGTGTCTCGCCTACACAACCTTGCCTTCTGAGGTGTTTAGCAACCTCACAAGTCTTCCTCAAGTTGATGATTTTAGCTATTGTTCCCACATGGCACGTCTTTGTCTGAATCCGTAGAGTTCAGAAGTGCTTCTGTGCACTGGTATTCAGAGACCGCAGTACTCTGTCACGCTCTCCTGGCATGAAACCACAAAGAACCTCTCAAGCCTGAAAATCAAACAACTCCTGCAAATGCACAACCTACAACATACATTCACAGCATAAATAGAACACACATAGAAATTCATTCAACAAAGGAAATATGTAGGAAAAAATGTTGTTTGTATTAGATGGAAAATGCCTATTTTTACAAGGTGTTCTTGAGCTCAGACTTTAATAGAGTCTCGGCTCCTTCTCTATGCACACTCCACTCTTCTCTTATTTTTTCAAAAACAGATACCATGATATTTTTACATGAGGGGACTCTTAGATCTCTTCCCTCCACACTCACCTACCCTTTTCAATTACATTGAATGGGCTATCTAGTCCACAATCCAGATCTAGATCTCAACCTTTAAACATTAAAGGCCTACCTACTTCTACGCTTGTGCAAAGCATGGCCTCATGGCTCAACAACCTAAAACATTTAATTACATTCAATTTCAAAATTGAAAACGAGGGTTGCACCTCTCTTTAGCATGTGATTCGAAACCGCTGACGTGGCTGCCTAGCTGCCTGGCTGACGTGGAGGGATGCTCCTGCATCAAAATATCCCCATCTTCAAGGATGTACATCCTTCCCTGATATCTCAATAGTTCGTCTGCTTCCAGACTATATCCTTCATACTTTGGATCTAATTTCCTCCCACTCTGGAGGTTTGAAGTAACCTCTAAATACCAACTGTCTCTTTGGAGTTGCACCAACACACGTTCCCTCAGACTGACTTTTAAGGGTACCGGGGAGAAGACATGTGGTCTCCTTCTCAATGCATCTGCAACCACATTTTCCTTTCCTTTGATGTATGAAATACAAAAATCGTACTCACGCATAAACTCACTCCATCGCCTTTGCCTGAAATTCAGATCCCTTTGAGTGAAGAGATGTTTTAAACTTTGATGGTCCATTTTGAGCTCAAAGTTTCAGCCGACAAGATAGTGCCTCCAAAGTCTCAGAGCTAGCATTATAGCTGCCAACTCTAAATCATGAGTCACGTATAGCTCTTCATGTTTCTTCATCTTCCTTGATGCATAAGCAATCACTCCTCCATCCTGCATTAGCATGGCCCCCAACCCTTTCTTTTAGGCATATGTTCAAACTTTGAAGTCCTTTTCCATATCCGTCACTCATAGAATTGGCGCACTAGTTAGTAACCCCGTAAGCTCAATGAATGCACTATCACATTCGTTTGTCCATTCATACCTGACCCCCTTATGCTCCAAAGTGGTGATGGGTTTCACTATTTTTGAGAATCGTTCCACAAATCGTCGATAATAACTTGCTATCCCAATGAAACTTCTCACCTCATGGGCATTTTTCGGCACTAGCCACTCCATAATGGCCTTTACCTTTTTTGGGTCCATAGAGATTCCTTCACTGGAAATGATATGACCTAAATAGTGTATTTCTCTCTGGAAGAAGGAACACTTAGAAAAATTCCCATATAATTTTTTCTCTCTAAGGCAGGACAACACTACTCACAAGTGTTCCTCGTGTTCTCTCTCATTCTTGGAATAGATGAGGATATCATCTAGAAAGACTTGTACAAAGCGATCTAGGTATTTCTAGAATACACCATTCATGAGGCTCATGAATACTACTGGAAAATTGGTCAATCTGACAGGTACTACGACGAACTCGTAATGTCCAAACCGGGTTTGAAAGGCAGTTTTAGGAATATCACCTTCCTTAATCCTTAACTGGTGATACCCTGATCGCAGATCAATCTTTGAGAATACCCCTGCTCCTTTAATCTGATCAAAGAGGTCATCTATTCACAGCATTGGGTACTGATTTTTCACTGTAGCACAGTTCAAGTCCCTGTAATCTATACACAATAGTAAGGAACCATCCTTCTTCTTTACAAAAATTACTAGTGCACCCCAAGGTGAGACACTGGGCCTTATTAGCCCTAAGTCCAGTAACTCTTTCAACTGCATTTGCAACTCACAAATTTCTAACAATGTCATCCAATACGGAGTCTTGGAAATTGGTTCTGAACCAAGTTTTAGCTCAATAGTAAAATCAAGCTCCATCTCAGGAGGTAACCCTGGTAACTCATTCGAAAAAACATCCTTAAATTCTGACAATACCGGGTACTGATCCAAGGAGGGTCCCTTCCTTTCATTCACCGCTTGCACTACATACTGTCGACACCCTTGCTGTAACAACCCTGGTTAAATAGATGCATAGGGATGATTAATTATAATTAATTTGATAATCTGACTGTCCTAATATGTTTAGTTAAACAATAATTATTTCTTAATAATATTAATTAATTAATTATTCATTAATTACTTGTTCATATCTGTCAATGATTAATTAATTAATTAATTGACTCATTAATTAATTGAGTAATGAATTAAAGGGGTTAATAATTTTTAGTTTATTTAATTAAAGACTTATGTATGAGGGGGGGGAAAGAAACATTAAATGGAGGGGATAAGATAAAGAAACATTAAATGGAGGGGATGAGATAATAAATAAGGGGATAAGGTAATAAAGGAGGAGATAAGGAAATTAACTAGGGGGGGGAGAGTCAGTGAAGGGAAAGATATGACGGGGAAAGAGTCCAACGGGAAGGCATTATGAGAACAGGGGGAAGGAAGAATTATGGGGGAGGAGAGACTGTAGTTCTGGTTTGGATTTTTTGGTTTTGTTGTTGGGTTCTACAGTTTTGGGGAACCATTTCAGGGGGCACCGAATTGATGGGGGTTTTGGGAACGAGAGCCAGGATTCCTTTCAGTTTCCTGGAGCTAGGGAGTCGGACAGGCTACTCCTAGCTGGCTGGGAGGTTAGTCGGTTTGGGTAGAGTTGGTCAGTGCATCAGGCCAGGTAAGGCAGCAGGGAAAGGACAACCATATCGACGGAAATTAGCATCAGAAGAAGGTATTTTATTTATGAATTGTTGAGTTATTTTCATGTTATAGATAAATGTTAAATTCTGCTGAAATATTATATGCTTATTTGAAGCTCAATGAATTATTTACGCACTCAAAGAATTCCATGTTTGAAATTAAAATTCTATGTTAGAAATGTTATGTGTAGTTGTATGGATTTTTTTTTTAGGCTTGCTTATTATCTAGTCCCTACACATGGTATCAGAGCCTCATTCACAATATGGAGCCTTAAGGGCCTACCCACCTACCCACCTAACCACCACCTTCGAGTTCGTTTTCAATTACAGACAGATTAAAAAAATTGGATATGACAAAGGTAATTCTTATGACCCTGACGCGTCTAATTTGAACTTAGAGGAAAGTGGCCATCCCTTGCATTCAATATAAAGTAAATATCAGAAAACTGAGGTTTCCACTGATGTGTCTAAATCAAATTTAGAATAAAGCTGAAATCCCTTGCATTCAATAGATAATAGATTTAAAAAAAAAAAACTGAAATTTCCAATAAATTTCAGTCATCGACTGGGTAATTGAGGATTAGTTTGAGCATGAAGAAGTCCACATTCTAGGATTTTTTTTGGTGATCCTTCAACATTTTCCTCTTCAACTCCTGCTTCATTTTCTCTTTTATCTTGGTCTTTAGATTTTTCTTCGTTTCTTAGAAGTGTAAAGATGAGTCTGAATCCCCAGAGTCACCCTTGTTGTTGTTGTGGCCACATCTCAAGTTTTTCCTAGTCCCCATGCCATAGTGATAAAGAACAAGAAGGTGAATATTCTAACTCAAAAGAGTTTTGACTCGGCTGGCTTGACAAAGTCTGGTTCAAAATTTGGAGCAATTTCGGAAGAAGAGGAAAAGGAGGAGAGTAAGGCTGGTTCCGATGTGGGAGTTTCTGAAGAACTATTTCAATTGGAGGAGAATTCAAGTAGTATGCCATATGATACCAGTTTTATTAAACCTGAAAAGGAAATGGAAAAAGGGACTTATACTTTTATGGAAAAGAAGATCAGATCCCCTACCGAGATCAGATCCCGAAGAATTTATTTCTCAAACAAAGACAATGACGAGAAAATGAAGAAGAAATAATAATAAGGGGGGAGAATGAAGAAGTAGAGGGACACAGTGATACTAGTATAGGAGGAATGCAAGGCAACGAAGTGTTGAAGATTGTGCATAAATATGGAAAAAATAGTAGAGCATATGACGAAAAATGTCCACCATTGGTGGATTCCAATGCTAATACTTATGTAGAAACTCAGAACTCTGAATCCAATAAAATTTCATCATATGGTGATCATAATATATCGCAATTAGGCATTGAAGAAGAAACGGGAAATGTTGGTATTCAATTTCCACAGCCAATAGAGATAGTTACTCAAGAAAATCATGTCAATGTAATTGAAGTAATTCATAAAAATAAAAATCAAAGGACCGTTGATGACGTTGTCAATGAAAAAGGAGGAAAAATGGAACATGACCAACCTGGAAGGAAAACTGGCAAAAAGGATCAAGCTTCTCTTAATCCATTGGACTTGGTAGAAGAACTTGAAAAGAGAGATGCATATTCTAGATTTCACTAGGAAGAGGGAGCTGTAGCACAACCGATGAGACTTGAGGGTATCCATCGAGGACCTCCAACAATAGGTCATTTACAAATTGATTCCATGAGCTATCTTTCATAGGCACCTAACTTTTGCCATCTGCATCCTCCAACAATACCTGATAGAACACTTTGGATGCTATCCATCACTGTTGAGGATGCAAACAACAACATCATGCTGGAAACATAATCTACTACCTCTCCTTCGTTTCTACAAGCATAACCCAAGACATTTCGAATATAGAATAAAATAGATCCTATCACAAGGGCCTCCACGGTTGACATACAAAGTGTGACATGCACTGACAAACGTGCAGCCAGTTCATTGGAAACTCGTGTACTTACGACAGCACCTAGGCCTAACAGAATCATATATGCAAGAGAAGCAATGCTAATGCAAATGGAGAGAACCGACATCTAAATTTATGGCTTAGGCAACAAACCGGACAGGAGAATAAGCATTTCAAAAGACCAATACTCTAAGTAGAGCATCACTGCAGATGGAATAGAAAGCTTAAGAAAGTTATAAATATCAAATAAATCAATTCAAATCCAGCACACAAATGCCAAACCCCACAGCCCAGCCAACTATCTAGGAGGCCGTGTGCACCACACAACCCGAATGCAGCGCCTAGCCACGGCCGAGGAGTCGCGCCTGCACAAACACAAAACAATTTTTTTTTTAATAAACAAAAAAAAACCTAGCGCACAAGTGCTAAGAACCAAACCGAACCTGTAAGGGGAAAGCTATGAGATAAACTATATTTTCATTCTAATCCAATTCATGAATAAACACTCAAAACCCAACAACGAATTCCTTACCTCTCACCACACCTCACGGTTGCGTTGCGCATCCACAACCTAAACACCATGTGCAAGCCAAGGGAGAAGCCCACAACAGGTATCCTTTGCAAACCAGTGCCCATGGACCAAATTTGTTCAGTACACGTCGACCTGCACAATGATACCTGCAACCGCATACAAGAAATCACCTGACAAACGAGGAGGAGAAACCTTGAGAGAAGGCCATGGCGGCCAACCGCGTAACCAAAACCTCACAAGAAGAAATAATAAGGAAAAGAGAAATTAGGGTTAAGAAATAGATTAGGGTTTAGGTATGAATGGCTGGAGGAAACGAGGGTGGCACGTGGGCTTCATGTGTACCCACCCTTTGTTATAAAAAAATTGTTGTTTTAAATTTATTTATTTATTTATTTTTTATTATTGATCATCGTAAATTAATTATAAATATTAATTGTTANCGGCTGGAGGAAACGAGGGTGGCACGTGGGCTTCATGTGTACCCACCCTTTGTTATAAAAAAATTGTTGTTTTAAATTTATTTATTTATTTATTTTTTATTATTGATCATCGTAAATTAATTATAAATATTAATTGTTAATTTGTTTATATATAAAAAAAAAAATATATATATTAATAAATATTAAATATTAATAAAATATATATATATTAATAAATCAAGTTAAAAAAAAAATAAAATTGAAATGTTTTGGAGTCTATGGGTTTTGAACCCACGACCACCCACCAAGCCCAAGCCTTAAGAAATGACCAAACACCAACGTGCCACACATATCACTTTTACAATAAATTCACATATAAATAGTTTAATTATCAATAGTAGCAAAGTATTATCCTGAAGAATAATCTTCGATTATCCAAGTGCCAAGCTCACGAGACCATACACACAACTCATTGAGCCAAGAGACAAGTCCCTGCACTCCATTCCACCAGTCAAAGCCAAACACTAAGCTTCAATTCATCACCTCAGGCTCACTACATCATACGACCACAAGTTAGGAAGCAATACATAACCACAGCGCACAAGCACTAAGTTCCAATGTCGAAAGCCACTCTACAATCCTTAAAGATTTGCACTTGTAGCCACCGAGACACGCAATTCAACACATATGTACAACATGCCAAGGAGATCCCATGAGTCAAGCATTGAAAGATATTTAGTTGTAAGAGAAAATTTTAAACCACTTATACTAGGACAAGTGGGAAGGAGGCGGCATGCACACTAGGAAAGAAAGCTAGAGGAATTGGTGAGTATGGCACAAGGCTAGCGTAGCTACCAGGCAAGGGAGTCAATAGTTTTCTTAGGTGAAGAAATAAAGCTTAGACGCTTTAGCCCTAACCTAGCCAATCCCCTAAAGAGAGTAACGTCTATTTACAAACAAGTAAAGAGAAACTTATGCCTAACCTTGTTTTCTAGTTAAGTTGCACAAATGAGAAACGACCTTGACCTCACCCTAACAACTTTGGTTGATGCAGGTTAAATCATACAGGATGGTTAGGACTTGAGGGAATTGAGGCAGGGGAGCATCGTCATAGGCACCTCCAACGCCGCCAGTGCCGCCACCACCATCCCCGAAATTAGCTCTCATACTACGCTCGTTGGAGGCCATAAATGAAACTTTAAAGGGGAAACAACCAGAAGGGACCGAGGTGGAATCCCCACCATATGGAATGGGTAATCCAGAAGCATCGAGGGATTCAGGGGGAGGACCTCTGCGCGAAGACATCACTCAAGAATTGCAGAAGATCAAACATCCAGAGTTTGCCGGGGGTCGCGCCAGTGAACGTGCGAAAGCATGGTTGGAAGGCATGACAAAGTGTTTTGCCTTAAGGGACTATGCGTCCAACTAAAAGGAGAAGATAGAAATTTGTCTGTTAAGAGACAGTGCCTTGAAATGGTGGGGCAACTTGGAAAGACAACTTCATCTTACCCTAGACCCAGTGTCTTGGGAACTTTTCGAGGAGAGGTTCCGAAAGAAATATCTTCCAGCTTATTATGAGGAACAATAGATAGGGGTGTTTCATGCCTTAGTACAGGGAAACACAACTGTAGAAGAATATGAGATCAGATTTATGGAATTGGTCAAATATGTTTCATATATGGATAATGACCAACGACAGGCAGAGCGCTTTGTCTATGGATTGAACCCTAAGATAAGAGCTATGGTGCGGATCTGGAAACCGTCTTCGGTAGCAGAAGCTATGGAAAATGTGCGTTATGCGGAGGAACACATGAACTTAACTGGGGGTAGAAGACCAACATTTCCGCATCGTCCTAGATTCGTTGGGAAGACCCCTAAGACATTTCCCAGGAGAGGGGGCTCAAGGCCACCTCCATATGGTAACAGAGTCGCACCAAGGACAGTAACCACAGGGATTTCAATGGCAGCGAGTGCAACATCTCATTCTTCACCAACGACGCAGACAGGTCCATGACCATCTCAGGGAAGAGCTAGTAGGGGCAAGGGTTCTAGGGGAAGGAACCCGTTTTAGAGATAGTCACATAACAGTGTGTAGGTTCAATCTTGTGTTACCTGTTGGGGGTGCAGAGGACCCCATTACCAGTGTGACTGCCCAAAGTTACAATCAAGATTCACACATAGAGAAGGAAAGGCCCCGATGGGAAGAGAAAGTAGCAGCCACCAGATTTACACAACGGTTAATAATCGTTAGGCCGAACATCAATCCATGGTGGTGGAGTCATTAGGTACACTAAATCATATCGATGTTAAGATTTTATTAGATTCTGGTGCGACAGATAGTTTCATTTCACCATCTACATTAGAAAAGAGTGGGCTGGAAGCCTATGAGCATGATGACTTTAAACAAGTCGAGATGGCTTCGGGGGAAAAACAAGCGGTAGGACCTAGTGTTGATAATTGTATAGTAAACCTAGGAGTGTGTACTACCAGGTTGAAGGTATACATCATTTCTCTCGGGGTGTACAACCTAGTCATTGGAATGGATTGGTTAGAAGCTCATCAAGCTTTGGTAGATTGTTTAGCGAAAAGGGTGCTCTGTGTAGACGACGCAGGAAGGCTAGTAGAGATCCAGGGCGTACGGAGAAAAGTGTCATTATGCTTTATCTCAACTATGAAGGTTAAACGATGCTTGAGGCAAGGGTGTCGACTGTATGTAGTTGAAGTAGTGAATAAAAGGAAGGGACCCTCATTAGATTAGTACCCGGTATTGTTAGAATTTAAGGATTTTTTTCCGAATGAGTTACCAGGGTTACCTCCTGAGAGGGAGCTTGATGATAGCGCCAGAACTTTGTGAGTTACAAATGCAGTTGAAGGAGTTGTTAGACTTAGGGCTAATAAGGCCCAGTGTCTCACCTTGGGGTGCACCAGTATTTTTTGTAAAGAAGAAGGATGGATCCTTATGACTATGTATAGACTACAGGGACTTGAATCATGCTGCAGTGAAAAATAGGTACCCAATGGCGCAAATAGATGACCTCTTCGATCAGATGAAAGGAGCAGCGATATTCTCAAAGATAGATTTGCAATTAGGGTATCATTAGTTAAGGATTAAGGAAGGTGATATCCCAAGAACTGCCTTTCGAACTCAGTTTGGACATTATGAGTTTGTCGTAGTACCTTTCAGATTGACCAATGCGCCAGTAGTATTCATGAGCCTCATGAACGACGTATTCTGGAAATACTTAGACCATTTGTTACAAGTCTTTCTAGATGACATCCTCATCTATTCCAAGAATGAAAGAGAACATGAGGAACACTTACGAGTGGTGTTGTTCTTCCTTAGAGAGAAATTTTTTTATGGGAAGTTGTCAAAGTATTCCTTCTTCCAGAAATAAATCCACTATTTAGGTCATATCATCTCCGACGAAGGAATCTCTGTGGACCCAAAAAAGGTAAAGGCCATTATGGAGTGGCTAGTGCCGAAAAATGCCCACGAGGTGAGAAGCTTCATGGGGATAGCAGGTTATTATCATAGATTTGTGGAGGGATTCTACAAAATAGCGAAACCCATCACCACCTTGCAATGCAAGGGGGTCAGGTATGAATGGACAGAAGAATGTGGTTGTGCATTCATTGAGCTTAAGAGGTTACTAACTACTGCACCAATTCTACGAGTGTCGGATATGGAAAAAGACTTCACATTCTACACGAGCACCTCGAAGCAAGGGTTGGGGTCCGTGCTAATGCAGGATGGAGGAGTGATAGCTTATGTGTCAAGGAAGTTGAAGAAACATGAAGAGATATATGTGACTCATGATTTAGAGTTGGCTGTTGTAATGCTAGCTTTGAAACTTTGGAGCCACTATATTGTGGGGTGAAACTTTGAGCTCAAAATGGACCATCAAAGTTTAAAACATCTCTTCACTCAAAGAGATCTGAATTCTAGGCAAAGGTGATGGAGTGAGTTTATGAGTGAGTATGATTTTGGTATTTTGTACATCAAGGGGAAGGAAAATGTGGTCGTAGATGCCTTGAGCAGGAGACCACGTGTCTTCTCCTTGATACCCTTAAAAGTCAATCTGAGTGAACATGTGTTGACACAACTCCAAGGAGACAGTTGGTATTTAGAGGTTACTTCAACCCTCCAGAGTGGGAGGCGATAAGATCCAAAGTATGAAGGATATAGTCTAAAAGAAGACAGATTGTTAAGATATCGAGGAAGGATGTACATCCCTGAAAATGGGGATATTTGAAGCATCATACTAAAAGAAGCCCATAGAGCACTTTATTGTGTGCATCCGCGTGTGAAGAAGATGTACGCAGACATGAGGAAGCTCTTCTTCTGGGTAGGCATGAAGCACAATATAGTCAATTTCATCACCAAATGCCTAGAGTGTCAACAAGTGAAAGTCGATCACCATCACCTCGCAGGCCTCCTACAACCACATGATGTTCCTATGTCCAAGTGGGAAGTCATTTCTATGGATTGTTTGTGGGGTTTCCGCTCACATCTCATAGACACAATGCCATTCTTGTGATAGTGGATAAGTTAACCAAGAGTGCTCATTTTATTTCGATTAGAGACACTTACGATGTCACTAATGTGGCACATGTGTTTGTAAGCAAGGTTATCCATTTACATGGGATACCTAAGAAGATCATTTCAGATAGGGACTCTAGATTCACTTCTAGGTTTTGGACAAGTTTGCAGTCATCATTGGGGACTCAATTGAACTTAAGCACAACTTATCATCCTAAAACACATGGGAAAACTGAAAGGTTAAATCATGTCATGGAAGACATGCTTAGGATGTATGTCATGGATAATCAAACCCAGTGGGAGAAGTACCTACCTCTGGTAGACTTTGCCTACAATAACAATTTTCATATCTCCATCGGAATGCCACCCTACAAAGCTCTGTATGGAAGGCCATGCAGAATGTCATTGAGTTGGGATAGACTAGAAGACCGAGTAATAGTTGGGCCAGAATTGATTCAAGAGATGGAGGAATAGGTGATTCATATTAGGAAGAGACTAAAGGAAGCACAGGATAGGAAGAAAAGTTATGCGGATGCACATAGGAACAACCGAAGTTAGGAAGTGGGAGACCAGGTTTTCATCCATATTAGGCCTAATAAAAGTACCATACGCTCATACTACCACCCCATTTGCATAAAACTCATAATGTATTTCATGTATATGTTTTATGTCATTATGTTGCTGATGAATCACATAAACTAAATTGGAAGGAATTGCAGGTATCGAACGTGGGAACCCTCACGATAGAACCATTACGCATATTGGACCGTAGAGTGCGACAGCTCATGAACCATTTGGTAGACCAAGTTAAGGTCCAGTGGGACAAGTATAGTCCAGGATCTGCTACTTGGGAAGATTTCGAGACACTACAACGAGACTATCCCTCACTTTTTTGACCACCTTGAGGATATGTTTCTCGGAGGTGGGGTGTATGTAACACCACCTTTTGACTTAGATAGCCAGGATTACCTGAGGCCTACGTACTTTTATTTTCTATTTTTTTTCAGAGAAACTATTGAATGATACACTTAAACTTTTAAGACGTATGAACCTTTATGAATGTTATATGTATTTGAATATTGATCGTTATGATGCGATATATTGTGAGAATGTAAATTTTATGAATGTTTAAATGATATTGAAGATGATGGATATAATGCGATCTACTATGTGAATGTAAATTTATGAATGTTTAAGTGTCGTTAATGATGATGGACATGATGTGACATAATGTGTGAATGTGAATCCTATGAATGATTAAATGCTAGTAGAATGGTGTTGGATATGATGCAATCTATTTGATAAATGATAATTTTATGAATGGGTGTCGAAATTGAATTATGGGATATTATGAGATCTATTTCTAACTTGAAAACTTTGATGTTAAGTTGTTGGTACATGGATACCGAATTGAAATAATGATTGTATGGAATTACATGATGATAATACATAGAAATGTATGAGTTTGTGTTACAGACTAATCTACAGGTCATGGGCTATGAGATAGCCAAGGGATGATAATGATGAAAGTGAATGTCATGACCACTAGCCAAGAAACATGATGGTATGAATATTTGTATGTGAAATTATATTGGTTTGGAAGCATTCCTGTGATATGTGGACCAATGCAGGATTTCAGGTGATGAGACTACCCAAAACCGAATAAACGATGACAAAATTCCCAGCAAGATGGTGCCACTGCATATTCCATTGTAGGGTGTGGACCCTAGTTATGATTAGGAGGGGTGGAGGAATTCCCCACTGTGTATCCTCCGAAATATGAAGTCATGGGAGGACGATGTTAGCTCATGCTCCCCAAGAAGTGTGATGATGATTGTCAGTTGCTTGCTAGGGAAGCTTGGTCGAGATAGTGACACTTCCTCTTACGGGTTCTATTTGGAGTTAGGTCAATATAGTTGATGCTCCAAGATAGCCCAACAAAGGAAGGATAGGAATGGATATGGAAGTAAGTTATGGAGGAAGGACGAGTAGAAATAGTTGAGAAAGTATGAAGATTTGTCTGATGGTGAAATTTAATGTTTTCCCTTCTAAAAAGAAAATGTGTATATATGAATATTGATAATTATGTAACTAAACCACAGTTGTCTAAATAAAATTGTTGAACTGGATAATTGTAATTAAAGAATTTCTCAAACATTTGATTGGTTTATTGTCTTTTATAAAAGACTAGTCTTGTTGATTGGATTGGATGCATACATAAATTACTAAAGGGTGATAGTTATTAATTATTAGTACATGCACGAGACTTGTATGTACTAGCTACACATGCATTTCTTGTACATGTACACTAGTATGTATGAGTTTCCGTGATTACTTACTAATAGTGTTGGTTAATTGTTATGAATCTGTGAACCATGTTTCCTTTCCTTTGTACCATGAGATACCTTAACTTCAGGATGAAGTTTCCTGAAGGGTGGGTGTATGTAACAACCCTGGTTAAATAGATGCATAGGGATGATTAATTATAATTAATTTGATAATCTGACTATCCTAATATGTTTAGTTAAACAATAATTATTTCTTAATAATATTAATTAATTATTTATTTATTAATTACTTGTTCATATCTGTCAATGATTAATTAATTAATTAATTGAGTAATGAATTAAAGGGGTTAATAATTTTTAGTTTATTTAATTAAAGACTTATGTATGAAGAAGGGGGGGAAGAAACATTAAATGGAGGGGATAAGGTAATAGAAGAGGAGATAAGGAAATTAATGAGGGGGGGAGAGTCAGTGAAGGGAAAGATATGACGGGGAAAGAGTCCGACGGGAAGGCATTATGAGAATAGGGGGAAGGAAGAATTATTGGGGAGGAAAGACTATAGTTCTGGTTTTGATTTTCTGGTTCTGTCATTGGGTTCTGTGGTTTTGGGGAACCATTTCAGGGGGCACCGAGTTGCTAGGGGTTTTGGGCACAGGGGCCAGGATTCCTTTCGATTTCCTGGAGCTAGGGAGCCAGATAGGCTGCTCCTAGTTGGCTGGGAGGTTAGTAAGTTTGGGCAGAGTTGGTCAGTGCATTAGGCTAGGCAAGGCAGCAGGGAAAGGACAACCATATCGGCGGGAATTAGCATCAGAAGTAGGTATTTTATTTATGAATTGTTGAGTTATTTTCATGCTGTAGATAAATATTAAATTCTGCTAAAATATTATATGCTTATTTGAAGCTCAATGAATTATTTATGCACTCAAAGAATTCTATGTTTGAAATTAAAATTCTATGTTAAAAATGTTATGTGTAGTTGTATGGATTTTTTTTTTAGGCTTGTTTATTTTTTGGTCCCTACACTTGCCTCATGCACCGCTTAACCTTCATAGTTGAGATAAAGCATAGAGACATCCGTGTCCGTACACCGTGGATCTCTACTGGTCTTCCTTCATCGTTGACACAAAGCACCCTTTTTGCGAAACAATCTACCATAGCTCGATGAGCTTCTAACCAATCCATTCCAATGATTAGTTCATATTCCCCGAGAGCAGTAACATATACCTTCAACCTGGGAGTACACACTCCCAGGTCTACTATACAATTATTGACGCTAGGTCCTACCACTTGTTTTTCCGCCGAAGCCATATCGACTTGTTTAAAGTCATCGTTCTCGTAGGCTGTCAACCCACTCTTTTCTAATGCATATGGTGAAATGAAACTATATGTAGCACCAAAATCAAATAAAATCTTAACATTGATATTATTTATCATACCTGATGACTCCGCCACCATGGATTGATGTTCAGCTTGGCGATTATTAACCGCTGCGTAAATATGGTGGCTGCTACTTTCTCTTCCCATCGGGACCTTTCCTTCTCTATGTACGAATCCTGATTGTAACTCTGGGCAGTCATGTTGGTAATGGGTTCCTCCACATCCACAACAAGTAACACGAGATTGAACCTGCTCACTATTCTGTGACTGTCTCTGAAATGAGTTCCTTCCCCTGGAACCCTTGCCCCTACTAGCTTCTCCCTGAGATGGTCGTGGACCTGCCTGCATCGTTGGTGATGAACAAGATTCTGCACTCGCTACCATTGTAATCCTTGTGGCTATTGTCCTTGGTGTGACTCTGTTACCATATGGAGGTGGCCTTTAACCCCCTCCCCTGGGAAATGTCCTAGGGGCCTTCCCCACGAATCCAAGATGATGTGGAAAGGTCGGTCTCGTACCCCCAGTTAAGTTCATGTATTCCTCCGCATAACGTGCATTCTTCACTGCTTTTTCTACTGAAGATGGCTTCCACATCCTCACCATAGCCCTTATCTTAGGGTTTAACCCATAGACAAAGTATTCTGCCTATCGTTGGTCATTATCCATATATGAAACATATTTGACCAATTCCATAAACCTAATCTCATATTCTTATACGGTCTTGTTTCCCTATACTATAGCATGAAATGCTCCCACCTGTTGTTCCTCATATTAAGATGGTAGATATTTCCTTCGGAACCTCTCCTCAAAAAGCTCCCAAGACACGTTGTCCGGGGTAAGATGCAATTGCCTTTCCAGGTTGCCCCACTAGTTCAAGGCACTGTCTCTTAACTGAAAAATGGCTATCTTCACCTTTGAAGTGGACGGATAGTATCTTAAGGTGAAACACCTTGTCATTCCTTTCAACCATGCCTCGACACGTTCACTGGCACGACCCCTGGCAAACTTTGAAAGTTTCATCTTCTACAGTTTTCTAGTGATGTCTTTGGGTGGAGGTCCTCCCCCGAAATCCCTTGACGCTTTTGGATTACTCATTCTAGATGGTGGAGGCTCCACTTCGATCCCTATTGGTTGAATCCCCTTTAAAGTCTCATTTATGGCCTCCAAAGAGCACAGTATGAGAGCTAGTTTAGGTGATGGTGGTGGCGGCGTTGGCAGTCCCTGGGACGATGCCCCTCTGCCTCAATTTTATCGAGTCCTAACCATCCTGTATGATTTAACCTGCATCAACCAAAGTTGTCAGGGTGAGTTCAAGAACATTTCATATTTTCACAACTTAAACTAGAAAACAGGGTTAGGCGTAAGTTTTTTTTACTTGTTTGTAAATAGACGTTACTCTCTTTAGGGGAGGTGGCTAGGTTTTAATCCTCTCCCTGGTAGTTACTCTAGCACTGTACCATACTTGCCACAGTGCATCAAATCCCTTATATGGTGCTTTATATTATACCCCTATTCTACCCTAACTATTTCCCATAACCTGCATCAAACTCCCGCTACTCTACAAGGACTTTTAACTTGTAAATTATAAAGTTACACTATTACATTCATTGATGAAGGGGGTATATATATATATATATATATTTGAATAATAATAATAGGTTTCAAACCCATTATTAACATTAAAATTTTATAATTTTAATACCTTGTCCACAAAATGCTCCTTTGCGGGCTTGGTGCTTGGATTTGACTGGTGGAATGGAATGGAAGGACTTGGCACTTGGATCGATGGTTGAGGGCATGGAACTCAGTCCTTGGTTAACATGGATAATTGGAGATTATACTTCGGGATAGTACTTTGTTACTATTAATGAATTTATTTAGTAAAAGTGATATGTGTGGCACATTGGTGTTTGGTCATTTCTTAAGGCATGGGCTTGGTGGGTGGTCCTGGGTTCAAAACCCATGGACTCCAATTTTTTTTTTTTATATAACCTTATTATTATTATATAGTTATTTTTTTTTTATAATTAACATTTTTTTTTTTAACAAATTTTTATACGATCTATATATAAAAAAAACGTAATTTAAAATAAATTAATTTTTTTTTTTTATTAAAAATAAATAAAATATTAAATAAGAGAAATTTTAAAAGGAATAATAAAAGAAATAAACAATTTTTTTTTTTTTAATTATTTATTTGAATTTGGGCATCGTGGGTTCATGAGGTCCACGTGCCCTCCTTCCCAGGGCTCTCATCCCCAACACTAAATTATTCTCACCTTTATCTCCTCGAACCCTAGCCTCACTCGACCCTTTTCATTCTCATTTTTTTTTTCAAACGCTCTACAGAGGTGAAGGATGAGGTCGGTGGCCATGGCCATCCCTCTGCTCGGTCGACCCTGGTATCCACGAGTTCCAGGAATGGAGGGCACGCCGAGCACAATGGCAAATTCACTCCGCTCCTTCGTTGTGGTTAAATGGCTTGGCATATAGACTTTGATGCTTGATAGCATGATTTGTGTGGGTGGGCATGAGTGTTTTATGCTTGGTGTGTTGGCTGTGTGTGTGTTTGGCGCTGGCGTTGGCGTTGTTTTATTTCTTTATTTAACTTCTCTTATTTTATCAAGGAACCCCTCATGGTATTCTCTCTTCATGACTTCCATAGCTTGACTCGAGCCCTGGCTTGAATGTTGTGTTGTGCTGGCTTGACTGTGGCCAAAGCACACACTCGTATTTGGTGTTGGTGCTTGGGTTCTGAATTGTTTGTTGTGGTTGTTTGGTCTCTATTGACTTGTTTGTTGTTGCAGGTGCTTGGTTTTATTTATTTATTTATTTATTACTTTTTCTTTTGTAAGTGAGAGACTGAAGCACACTGTTAATATATCATGTATTGCCAAGATTCTGCAGCCTTGTCTGTCATTTTGCCTATTCTTGATTTTCTTGCATTGTCTTGTAAACTGTCGCCATTTGCCTTATTACATTAAAGAAGCTGGCTCTGGTGTGTGCATCCGCGAGTTGAAGTGGAAGCATCTTTATCTTTGGCTCTCACTTGAACAGTTTGAGTACTGTCTAAGTGTTGTGCTTGCTAAAATCTTGTTCATATATATAGTATCCATGCCTCCCTTCTCTCTTTCTTTACAACCCTAAGTTTTTTTATTGTTTTTATTTTTATTTTATATAGTGTGTGGGCTTCCCTTTTGTTTAACTCTTAGTAAGCTCCTCCTTTAGTTTAGAAAATGGCATTCGTTCGGTCTCTGTTGACTTTTTTGTTGCGATAGCTTTTGGACTTGGTCGGATTCCCCTCTTGTAATATTGCATTTCCTCTGGCACTTTGGTCGGCAACTTGGCTTTAAAGCGGGCTCCTCCCATACAATTTTGTATGCGTGGTGCATTGTTTTGTCCCTTGCGGGCTCCTCCCTTGATATTGGCTTGGGATTTGGTCTGTGGGCTTGGTTCTGCGGGATGAGACATGTGGAATGGTAATGGACCTCTATCATTTTTTCTATTTCCTGGTCGTGCATATTTTCTCGTAAGTTGAATACAGTACACGTAACTGAATGAACAATTGATTTTCCGCATATGCCTGGTGCTTGCTCTTGTCTTCGATGACTTGTTTTTTGACTTGTGGTACTCCACACATGTGTTGTTTGTGGCCTTTGGTGCCTGCGGCTCGATACTTGTGTTGAGTGCTTCTCACAACATAAATTTAATCTATGTTTCACATAACACAACATAATTACTAAAATACATACCTCTGTCTGATGCTAATTCTCCAATCTTTTGTTGTCATCTCTGCTGCTTTGCCCAAACTCTACCCAAAACTGAATCTTTCCTCCTTGCTAGCTAGGAAGAGAGCCTATCCGACTCCCTAGCTCCAGGATTCTATGAGGATTCCTGGCCCCTGAGCCCAAAACTCCCAGCAACCTGGTGCACCCTTGTAACAGACCACCCAAACTCCAAACTAGAAAAATACCAAAACCAGGAAATATAGTCTCTAATCTCGAATAATTCTTCCTCCTCCCAAATTTCCAAAAGTCCCCCTTTTCTGAATGCCTCTGCTGCCTCATATTGCCCCTCCATTCACCGCCTCCTACCTTACTTTAATGCCACCCACCTTATCCCTCCATTTAATACCTTATCCCTCCATTCAATACCCTATCCATCCATTCAATTTCTTATCCTCCATACGTTTAGTTTTCTAATAAATAAATAAAAATTATTGAGATTTTAATTCGTTACCCAAACCTTAAATGTGTTAAATAACCAATTAATTAATTAATCAACATATATTAAACATTAATTAATTAATTAATTAATATTATTAATAATTAATCATTACTTAACTAATACACATTAGGAAAATTAATTATTTAATTAATTATACTTGATAAATCTTAAGCAATCATTTAGCTAGGGTTGCTACAAGAATGCTAGTCTCTAAGGAATTGGGTAAGAAAGAGATTTCATGGGAGCATTTTGTTGTTACTTCTCATTTCCAGTTGGATCTAGTATCAACTCCTAAATCATAGAAGTTAATTCCTTTGTCACCCACCAGTGCTACTAAAGAAGGACCAATAGGAAGATAAAGGGCATAGCCCCTATTCAAGTTTCAGAGGTCAGCAAGCAGGTTATAGAAGCTGAGGAGGAAGCTTGTCCTTCCCCAAAAAGATATTTTTCACCATCTCCTCCACCAGGGTTAGAAGAGGTACCATCTTCTACCAAATATACATCAAAGAAAGGGAAGAAGATACTCTTCCCCTCTTCTCCTCCAGCACTCAAAATCAAGGGTAAAATACCTTTCACAAGGTCATCAGTTCCTAAAAAGTTTTTCAAAGAACAGTCTTTACCAGAAACTCCTATTCAAAAGAAGAAGGGTAAAGGCATTGGAAATACTATGGAAGAGAAACAAGAAGCCCCTGTATAAAAAAGGAAGGGTAAATGTACTAAAAGACCTTTGGAGAGGAAAGATGAAACCTCTGTGAAAGACTTTGAAAATCCTATGGAAAGGAAAGAAGAAAACTATGTGCAGGTGGAAGAGGAGACTGAGCATGTTACTGCTCCTCCTAACAATTACACCTTCAAAAGACTCATCAGGAAGCTTAGGGATGCTAGGAAGGAGGTAGCTCGTCTTAAAGCAGAATATATGATTCACAAGTCTCAAATGAAGGAGGTCATGGATGGCTACACACATACCCTTGACCTGGCAAGGTTTGCAACAAGGAAGGTCCATCCCCTTGATAGGTAGATCCAAAACCTTTATAGGAAGAATAAAGGTTTTCAGTCTCAGAACAAGAATCTAAAGGAAGAGTTGCAACACTTTCAAGATGAGGTATCCAAAAGAAATATATAGGTATTGGTTAAAGCTGCCATTGAGAAAGAGTCATCAACAGTCAAGGAAAGCCCAACCCCACTGAAAAATCCAATCATGGCTAAGAAAAAGAAGCCTGTTGTACCAAATGAAGATCCTCCTTCTACCAGGAAGAGTGTGAGGTTGAGTGTCAAGGTAAAAAAATAGATGATGAAAAGTGAGCCCCATGTTTTAGGATGTTTCCTTTTTGAGAGGGTAAACTGTCTTTCAAATATTACCTCTACCATCTATACAGGCTTCTAAGAATTCAACTATCAGAGTTTTGGGATTTTTCTAAGTGGCAACTCCCTCAATGGTAAAATTAACTACCTATAGTATTGCCAAGACACCTAAGTATAATGGGTTTGACATTATGAAAGTCCACTACTTGCTCTGCACATGTTCAAGATTGTAGGCACTGTGTTTTTGACGATGCTAACTAAACCTTCATGCAGACAAAGCATAAGTGGTGCTAACTATATCTGGAAGAGAATAAAATTGCACACATACGCAACATAAGTGGTGCTACCTACAAGCGCTACCTAATATTTCACAGAGAACAGAGTTTGTATACGGGCATAACACAATGGTGCTACCTACAGGCGCTGCCTAATATTTCAC
Source organism: Picea engelmannii (assembly GCA_009831015.1). NCBI lineage: Eukaryota > Viridiplantae > Streptophyta > Pinopsida > Pinales > Pinaceae > Picea > Picea engelmannii. The sequence goes on along the minus strand of ML825832.1, from coordinate 18,813 downwards.
AGAGAGAAAAGGTTTCAACATATACACATCACAGTGGCACTACCTAAGTGCACTACCTTTTATACTTGTTCAAGTTGTGAAATACGCTACTCAGACTACTACCTACAGACAACAAGGATTCAGGAGGGATAAGCTAACAAATTTTTGGATAATTGATGATGGAGAATATGGTAGAAATAGCAGCTGGAATCATGAGGACAACCACATGCTTTTGAAAGACACATGGAAAAAAAGGAGTTGCGCAACAAGAAGGAATCAAGTCATCTTGAAGTTTGTTGGATTAGTCACCAAAATTTTCCTATTTTATAGCATAGGTTGTTAAACTAAGTTGTTATATCAAATACATGTTTAGATATTTTCAAGGGGAGGAGGCCATCTCATACCTCTAGTAGTTCCCCCCCTTTTTGTTATAAATAAATAGTTGAAATTATTTAGTGGGTTCTTATGGTTGAGCAAGGCTCCCTTAGATTTTAATATTTTGATGAAGTGACTCTGATCTGGCTATGTACTGGACTTAATACATTTTGACTAATAGAAATCAGCTTGTCTTTCATCTTATTTGCTTCTGATGCTAAATGTTCATGCTTAGAATGATTCACATGAATGGTTGGAGTTATGTTATGGTGGATGTTTGATCAGTATATTATCATGATGTTTATTTATCTTCCTTAGTTTATGAGTTCAAGAATATCTTGTATTAGGAAACTTTCTTCCTTAGGCTTTTGTAGACGTGATATTTACAATAGCCCCTACATCCCTCTCTTTCAAGCCTTCCTTCTATTCATATTTACTCCCAATTACTAATTGAAGTTAGCCAAAACCTTGATTGTTGGTGCATACTAGTCCTGTTATCTGAGTTGGAACATTATTACTTTGAGTCCTTTTCCATTTGACCCTATGAAACACTCTTACATTCGCATATAAACCTGATGGGTATTGGTCTTTCCTTCCCTGCAATCTGAAGGTGATTCCTAGTGCTAACACATGGGTATCCCTACCTTTGGAAATTATGTTGGGAATTTACAAGAATAAGTATAATTTTGTTTCAATCTTTTGTAAAAATGAAACCAATACCGAGCTTATTATTTGTTCTTTCTCGTGCTCATAAATACATCAGAATGTGACCGAGTAAAATTTTATCACTTTTTCGAAATCATAAAGGTTATATGAAAAAGGAACCCCCTGGAGTCTCCTTTAAGTTCTTTTCAGACTCTCTAAACATGAAAATATTGTCAAGTGATCCTTATTTCTTTCACACTCGTTAAAAGGTTTGAAATGACATCTTTCGAGTGGTATTTTATCGCTTTTTTAGCCTTGCGAGACTAAAATTACAAAAAAGGAAAACCCTGGAATCTCCTTTAAGTTCTTTTCAGACTCTCTAAACATGGAAAACCGCCAAGTTTTACTTCTTTGGACTCGCTAAAATTACACATTGAAGGGATAATATAGGAACGAACCCTTAATTCTTCCACTTAGTTAAACAAAGGAGGAGGAACTTACCAAAGGTGAGTTATATCGAGCATGCATTACCCTCCTCAAGATCATTAAATTAAAAATATGTACTCATGTATCTGGGTAGGAGAAAAATTGAGGGAAGTGGGTCAACTTTTTGAGAATCCTTTATGGCATCTATTGTCTCCCTTGAACATGACACCTGTTTGCGTCTCATCTTACAGTTGGGTAATTTTCTTGTCTCTGAGTCATACCAATTCCATGGGTCTCCACACTTTTTCATCCATTCAAAGAGTGCTCTTATTTTCATCACATTACATTCTTGGTAGTCGTCAAATGAATGCTTCCAAGTTAGTTGTTGTGCCTCATCATGTTCAAGGGAAGTTTCACTTCAAAACCATCCATTTGTATTATTTCCATCTTCCATTTCATGATTTAGTCCATAACCATTTGATTCACCATATTACATCTCTTATCTATGTCAGTTTCATGTCGATTATGGGGGATACATCAAGTTCCTCCTTCAACGAGTCTTTTCTTGTCAACTTCAACACATCATCTGGGAATTAGACTTAGAAACCAATTAGTACCTTGGGACCTCCATGATTCAATGGAAGGTGTCCTTGCCTACAACAGTAGGTTTGCATCATTGACCTCTGATTGGATGATTCCACGATTGTTCAACTTCAACTCATTTATTCACATTCGTTAGAATGTACTAGGGTACATTGGGAGTCATTGATATCATTGGTGATTTCCCTCACACTTGTTAATGATTTACCTCAATGACCGGTAATCAAGTGGTTTCTACCATGTTCGACATCAAAACATCTATTCATATGGCTAGATTCGTACCACATCAGGATTGAGATGAAAACCCTAGTTTGAGTGTTCACTCTGTTATCATATTTTCCCAGGCTGTGAAGGAGATCATTTGAGCATGCTAATATATATATATATATATATATATATTATCACATAAAACCACATTGTATTGGTTTGTGGCTATGTTTTATCATCTCATATCTCCACAATATATATTTTCGTGGCTACGATTAGTTCATGTCATGGAGGTGTGGATCCACTTTGTATCTCTGTTGGCCATATCCTTAATCAATATTTTTCATGGATCTCCAATGTATTGGTCGGTGGCAATGCTTTAAGTCATCACGTATTCTGATCATAGGTATGCATGCCTAGGAAATGGAACATATACTAATACTATTTGATGTTTGTTTGCAGCTTCTTCTAGGTTCTCCAACTCCATGCCCTTGCATTGAAGAATTGTAAAGTGTTTCGGCCAA
>ML825831.1:36621-84308 GCA_009831015.1 Picea engelmannii | reverse complement strand
TTTAGGCTTTGATGGTCTGTCTTAATTTGGAAGCGTTGCCCCAAGAGATACGGACGCCACAACTCAACAACATGTAGAATCGCCAACATTTCTTTTTCATAAATGGGTTTGCCCATTTTTTTTCCAGACAGTTGCTTGCTAGTGGAGGCCAAAGGTCGACCCTCTTGCATAAGGACAATGTCGATTCCTTTCCCTGAGGCATCACATTCCAACACAAAGGTCTTTGTGAAGTCTGGAAGGGCCAGAACCGGAGTGGTGCACATGGTCATCTTCAAGGTTTGAAAATCTTAAGCAACTTCTGGAGTCCAAGTGAAAGAGTTCTTTTTGAGGAGAGCCATGAGAGGTGCTCCAATCTTTCCATAGTTCTTAATGAACTTGCGATAATACCCCGTGAGGACCAAAAATCCACGCAAGATTTTAAGAGTCTTTGGGTGCGGCCAATCTTGCATAGCTTCAATCTTTTTTGGGTCCACCCTGACACCATCCTTTCCCACCAGATGACCCAAGTATTCTACTTCTGAGGCACCAAAAGCACATTTGCACTGTTTTAAGAAAAGTTGGTGCTGAGAGAGTAGGTGGAGAACTTGATCCACATGAGTAAGATGGTCTGTCCAGGTTTTTCTATATATGAGGATATCATCAAAGAAAACTAAGACAAAATGATGGAGAAAAGGGTAGAAGAAATGGTTCATGAGGCTCTGGAAGGTGGAGGGGGCGTTACACAAACCAAAGGGCATGACCAAAAACTCATAGTGGCCCTCATGAGTGCAAAAGGTTGTCTTGGGAATGTCAGCCTCTTTCATACATATCTGGTGATAGCCCGAGCAAAGATCAAGTTTGGTAAAGAATTGGGCGCCACTCAATTCATCCAGGAGGTCATCAATGACAGGAATGGGAAATTTGTCTTTGATGGTTAGTTTGTTGAGAGCACGGAAGTCAGGACACATTCTCTAAGAACCTTCTTTCTTCAGTACCATGACGACCGGAGAGGAGTAAGGGCTCGTACTAGGACGGATGACTATGGTAAGGAGTTCCTGGACCATTTTTTCAATTTCATTTTTTTGTGCAAAGGAGTGGCGATATGGACGTGTATTGGGGGGAAGGCTTCCTGGGACAAGGGGAATGGAATGATCATGGACACCGTGGGAAGGAGGGATTCCTTGGGGAGTGTAAAGTACTATTTGATGTCTAGAAAGGAGGGCTTGGAGGTCTTGGGGCACTAGTGGGGTCTATGTGGCTTGTATGGCATGGAGTTGGGCAATGACACCCGAATGAACTTTTTTGAGCAGTTTTTCCATGCGATGAGAACTGATGACCTCAGGTGAACCAGCAGTGATTCCTTGAAATTTATATTGGTGGCCTCCTTGGTCGAATTGCATGGTTAAGTTATGAAAATCCATGAGAATGGGACCCAAAGTCCTTAGCCGGTCTGCACCCAACACAATGTCGCAACCGCCCATGTAAATAGAAAACATATGGGATTTGAGGTGGTAGTCACCTATTTGGAGATGCACATTTTCACAACACCTGCCACATTTCATAGAACCACCATTGGCAATCATGATTTGGAAATTATTGACAGCATGGATGTAGCAATGGGTTTCTTGGGCAATGTGGCGATGAATAAAATTGTGGGTGTTGCCACTATCAACCAGAATGATGACCTTTCGGTGCTTGATGTAACCGATTAACTTGAGGGTTTGGGGGGCAGAGAATACGGTGAGAGCATTGAGGGAAATGATCGGTTCCACTTCAGGAGGGTCGGAGGGAGGGTGTATGTCAGAGATTTCTGGTGACTCGGGCATAGGGGGAGTGTCAACATCTTCTTCCTGAATATCCTCAGAGATGGCCATGAAGATCTTTTGTTCCTTACATTTGTGGCCTGGGAAATATTTTTCATCACAATTATAATAGAGGCCTTTGAGTTGGCGTTCGGTCATTTCATCTCTGGTCAATTTTTGGATTTTTAATGGGGTGGAGGGAGTAGTGGGGTTTACTGGTTTAGGGCGGGGGATAAAGGAAGGCTTACAGTTTTGAGAGGAAATTTTTTTTTGTGCTTATTTATCTTTTTTGGTAGCCTCCACCCAAGTCGTAGGTCTAGCCATGAGGACATGGGCTTGAATATCCTCCTTGAGGCCACTGATAAAACACTCTCGAAAGAAAGCATCAGTCATGCCCTCTGTTCGAAAATCCATACGCTCAAATGCAGCTATGAAGTCTTCTACTGTGCCTGATTGCTTCAATTTTGTCAAATGGGCCAAATGGTTGGTGTCAGTGTCAAAGTGTTCATAAAGCTCAGCAACAAATTGGGTCCAGGCAATATACCCTTGACAAGAAGTTTTTCTCCATTGCCACCATTGCCAGCGTTCTTGATCTAGATGGAGAACACCATACCGGAGTTTGGCCAAGTCGTCTGTAATGTTGTAGAGAGAGAAATAATGCTCCATTTGGGTGACCCAACCAGTGGGGTCTGAGCCATCAAATTTGGTTACATCCACCCGCAGAAGGTGTATGTCCCTTTGAAAGTGACGGGGTTGAAAGGAATGGGAAGAAGTCTCACCTTCAGTCTTTTTATGTGCATCAAGAAAAGAGTCATCGATAGGGATCTTGAGTTTGGTGCAGAGTGATGCAAAGAAAGATTCAAGATGGGTGGTCAGTTCGTGTTTGAATTCTTCCATTGCGGACTACATGGCTACATTTACAGATGCATTTATGGAGGCATCACAGGAGGCAATAGTAGCACTGAGTTGTTGCACTTCTTGTTGGGTCTCGAGTAAACTAGATTGCAAGGTGTTGAAACGAGACTCTAGTTCTTGGCTACGGGTATGGGCCATGAGGATGGGTGAACTGAAAAGGGAGCAGGCGGGGTCAGAATGTTTTGCAGAAAAATGATATGGATGAATGTGATAAGGGAGAAGAGATGAATCTAATGGAATAGGTCTCAAATAACGGTGAAAAAATTTCCAGACTTATTTATTTAATTATTTTTTTACAGTTGCGAGGTTATACTTTGGTCTGAAGAATGTTGCAGTGCTGAAATCCCCAAATTCTAAACCAGAGAGTATTTACTTAGCAACCCGAACACAGATGCATGTTAATAGATCTCGCCGATTTAATTTGTTTATGTGGTTGTTTATGTTCCCCAAGGGTTAGGTATTCAAGGGTTCTACAGACGAGGGTTTTCCCTGTGCTATAGCTCTCTGATATATGTGCGGGGTCCAACAGTAGTACTCAGCCCAATATCTCAGGGCACTAACTAAGGAGGATAGACCGTACCCTTAGCCATACTACCCGACTACCCAGGTACTAGAGAGTATCTTCCCGATTGTTGTTCTCGGTGACACTATAGCAGTCCGACAGCCCATAGGTTTATCTAAAGAGGGCTTCAGGAAATCTAGGTCGATTCGTACACATGTGTTGTTTGATGCGCTACCACTTGAAGGGGTACCAACAGGGGTTACAAGGGTGGCCAACATATGTGCGCTTAAGAACCACTTGTATTTCCTGCATGTATGAATCCCTCAACCGCGGGTTTATGCGCGTAATGACAAATATCTGTGGCTTAAAGACACCAGAATACGTCTCTACCTTGAAAAAAAAATACCCACAATTTCTGACAAGGAAAGTGCTCTGATACCACTTGCAAGATACCAGTTATATAAAATATGCAGAACAGAAATAAAATGCTAGAAATGGCAGAATAACAGTAAAATATCCAACATAATCTTCACAATACACAGAAATGATATACGAAATAGCAATAGAAAAAGCACTTTGATTCATAAAGCAATGTTCACAGGCCTCTTCAAGGGGGCAACCTCCAGTCGAGCAGTGCTCTGTTACAATAATATTCAAGCTAGGGTTCTCATACCCTCACCCCTTTTTTATACTAAATATGTCTATTAAGAGAAGCATCTAGAGGAAGATCCTTCTATAAGTGGAAGCTTCTATTAGGTCTTCTTACATCCGCCTTATTCTATTTTATTGAAAGGCCTTATTAATATTGACCTTTATTACATCCGAATACATTGATCTACCTATGTGTGGGTTAGGACCTTAACACACTCCCTGTGGGGAGTCATATATGCCCTATTTGATATAGTCATTTCCCCATATCTATGTCGAATGAAGGCATTGACCATAGCTAACCAATTTCTCCCGAGAATCAAGGTATGACCCTCCATGGTAGTCTTGGGATGAATAAATAAGAAGTCCACAGGGTATTCCCATGGGTCGAGGGTGACAATGACATCATCTAAAACATTGACAATCTTAATTTGGGATCTATCAGCTAGATCGAGCAATGTGGGTGTGTGATGGAGGCCATCCAATTATAATATCTCCATAGTTATAACAGTCATGAAATTTATTGTTTCCCCCAATTCAATTAAAGTGTTTTCTATGGCAACATTGTTGATGTAAATAGTAACTACAGGGTTTCCAGGATCAACATATTTATCCATTATATCTTTTCCAGACATTAGTTCAACATATTGGCCTATACATTGAATTGTAAGGGGGTTTTTCCTTTTTGTCCCAGGTTTCTTAATACATGATTCCCTTATGGTTTTTTCATAGATAGGCATGTCTTTTATTTCATGTAACAAGGGAATTTTCACACAAAAAATTTTTAGTTTCATTTCCAAGTTGAATTCAAACTCTAAGGCCAAACTCTCTAAGGAAAGGAGGCGTTTTGGGTAACTAAGGTTTCTTTGAAATAAAAATAGGAGATGTTTGTGTGGTGGTGACAATCCTATCGGGAACAGAGTCATCATTAGATGTTTGGATGGGAGTTTCCTCCTCTTCAAGTTATTCTTCAATGACAACTGTGGGGTTTTATTTCTAGAGGACCTTTCCTAAGCTCAAATGTATGTCTTGCAAAGGTACTGGAGTGATCAATTAAGTTGGAAAGGTCTACAACTCAACATTAAAGACATGCTGAACATTTTTGTTGTTTGTATTGGGAATCAACTGAGCAGGTAATTGTGTTGGTCTTGGAGGGTTTTGAGTTGCAACTAACTATAGTTGTTGTGTAATTTGAGGAATTGTTAGTTGATTTGGATTTACTTGTGATTTCATTGGAGGGTAAGGTGGTGGAAACTGTGGATAAGTGGGGTAAGGCATTCAAAATTGTTGTGGGGCCATATTTCCATAAGTACTCCCTCACTATCTTTGTTTTCAAGGCTGTTTTTGGGTAGGATGAAAAGTTCTCAAAGCATTTCCTTGCTGAGGATAAGTATTATAAGATGCATAAAATTGCAACGAAGGGCCTTGTTCCATACCTTGTGGGTGTGGTTATGAAGGCCTTTTTTGTGCAACTTGAAAATATGGTTGATTTGTCCCATTGATTCCTCAGTAAATAGCTTGAAGTCCCGGCAATGAGGGGTAATTTTTTGTATCATGATTATTTGCACAAATAGAACAAACTTGTACATTATCCAATGGATAATCTCTTCAAGGATTCCTTTTCCTACACCTAACACAAAAGATAGTTAAAGTTTTTTCTTCTTCTTCTTGTCTCTTTTTAATTTTAAGTGTACCTAGCTGCGGGCTAATAGTACCAAGGAAATTTGTTTTAAAATTTTATAATAAGTTTCCTAGATCTATCCTTGTCACACCCCTTGCATCAGACTTAGTATCTCTTGTTAAAGTATCTCTTATTCCCTTGCAATCTTCAGAGGACTAAACAAATTACCTTAAACAACGATACTATTAGAACTATTTTTCTGAAGGGGATACATGAAGAGTATATAGAAGTGATTAATCTTATGGGTTCTGGTAATGTTTCTCACTAACATCACCATATCTATAACGCGAAAATATGAATGCAACACAGTTTATCCATAACAATCTTCAAATCTTTAAAAAATTAAACATTTTCATCTTCAAGTCTTTAAAAAATGAACATATTCACCCTCAACCTATGTGCTTTGAATATTCTTTGTGGGTACTTGCAATCTTTTAGCCCAATCAACATTGATGAAATCATGTTTGCAACTAGGATTAATAGAAACAATGAATTTCTCTTGTTGAATACATCCAAACTTTCTCATGAGTATTCCTACAGGCCTTATGCCAACTACCCCTTATTATTATATTATTTCATTTTAATTACACAGTGCACCAATTACATTATTATGACCATATTACATTCATTATCCCCTTGGGTAACTCCCTAGGTACCCTATATTATCCTCTCTAGTAACATTACAGTTCCAAAACTTTACCTTTGATTCATTATTGAAACTTTTGAAACTAGATTTTGCACTTTTTGAATCCAAAATTAACATTTATAGAACCTAGATTTTTCACTTTAAAAAGCTGATACAGAACTTTCATCATTTGAGTTTGTACTTTTGAAAGCTAATATTGGTAGTTTCATAATCTTATTTTTCACTTTTGAAAATCAATATTGGCACTTTCAAAATCTGATCTTGCACTTTTGAAAATAGATATTTGCACTTTCAAAATATAATTTTGGAATTTTGGAATCCAATAAATTTAACATTTCCAAAACTGAATTTTGTACTTTATAAAACTCAATTTTACACTTAATTATTAATCACATCAAATAAATATCATTCAAATTTTTAAAAATGGGTTACACATTACATACACATACTCATCATTCATGTCTTCATAATTATGTATTTGTAATTAATGCTATATGTTTTCATTGTTTCATACATTACTTTTTATTTTTTTGAAGGTGGAAAAACCTATGATAACTCAGTTGTCAATCGATAGTGATATTATTCAAGGAAAATCACCCCACCTGAAATAACCCATTGGTGATCCATAAAAGGGTATCCTTTCACTTCTACGGGATTCCTCTGGGTATTGGATCATTAACTTGTTTCCTTACGACAAAGCAAGATGAGCTCTTAGTCAATCAAACATAGTTTTATGCCTTACTCCTAGAACAAAATGAAGTTTCAACCTAGATAGTATTTACAAGAAAGCCAATGTCCCTTATGGTCATTGTTGAGGCTACCTTCATAAGGGTCATGTGATTTCTAGTAGTATCTAGCCTTACTCCCATACATAAGACAAGATATTACCCGATTACACTTTAACCTCTTTCCCAAGAGAGAATCCATAAATTACTATTTTATAATAAAACTTAAATATGGCGTTGGCTAACTGTTCTATGTTTTGGCCTTTTTCGTTGGAATCCAACGACACGAATCTGCACGAAATCACAATCTTCTGTTGTTTAAATTGTGTTTCTAAATATATAAATGGATTCAACGTGCTCAAAAACCCCTGGGGCACTTGGATTATATGGAAATAACCACTCAAATATGTAGATCCAATAATTTCTCACCAGATTTCAGGCAAATATCACCGGAAAGTATCATAAAAAAAGAGCCAAAACGTAGAACATTTATACTCTACCTTAAATATAATTGTATTTAATTATAACTTAAATAACTATTATGATTATTCTAAATAGTATATATAACTATATATCTTTTTATATGAAATTAATAAAATAAATTACAAACATATTAATTAATTAATTTTAATGAATTTAAAAGTTTTTTTGGGATGGATTATATATTGTTTTTATAAATGTGGATAATAGTAATGTAAATTCAAGTTATTTTTTATTTTAATAAAACTTATATTGAAATATTTTACTTAAAATAAATATTAAAATATATGTTTTTATGTTAATATTTATTATTTTTGTCGAGGACACTCGGTGACGGAGTGTGTTGTTAAGACACTCTGTGATGTTAAGTCATCTGTTCAAAACTTGTGGGGACAAAACGTTCAACCAGATTAAAGGTTGGTGTGGTAGGCGTGTGATTTTGACGAATTAGATACCCTTGAGTCGTAGTTTCTCAACCACAGACTAAGTCCCACAGATCACAGACAAACCAACCAACAAACAAACTAACAAACAAAAAAATTTAACAAATAAGTGATAATTCCATATTGAATATGAAATTTAACATCAATATGGGATACGATAGAACTTTAGACATTCATGTCTTTGAAACGATGTTATCTTTGAATATAGCGATTAGAAATGAAAAACAAAATATGACTTTTTAAAAACATGTAGGGATTTAAATGTCACAACGATATGTGCAAATATGGGACTTTAATTCACAACTAAATTTCACAACGACTGCAGTTCACAACGAGGTGAGGAAAATGATGAACCCAAAGTAAATAATGCCAAAGTTGGTAATGTTTCTCCATTTGAAGAAAGGGAGGGTAGCATTATTAGTACATGAAGCATCTTATAACAGTAAAAAAAACATAAACTATTGGAAACCTATTGGAATATGAGGAGAACGTGGATCATTCTCATAGCTCTCACACAATTTCAATTGTAGTATCGATGAGTCTAGAGGCTCCAACTCTGCCTTTAGCAATGGGGGACATACCTACCACCAACATGAATGTTCATAAATATGTTGTTCGTTTACTAGAGAAGTGTTCGGGTTTCTCAAAGAATTTCAATTGAGGATATAATGTGTACTATAAATGATGAATAAGTGAAGGAAGAAATTAGATAGGATTACTCCCTAATTTTACGGCATGCTTTTAGAAGTAACATATAAATTAGATAGGATTACTCCCTAATTTTAGGGCATGCTTCTAGAAGTAACATATCTAGAAGCAAAGCAAGAACACTTGTGTATAAGAATATTAATAATAAACAAAAACATTGTGATTATTAAGGTAGACAAGGGAATGGTAATAGCTTCTTTTGACTCAACAAAATTATGGTGATCTTGAAAAGTTTCTCTTAATGATTTTGGAGCACAGAAACAAAATTCTAAAGAATTACAAGTAATCACTTACTCTTCTAAGGTCAGATAGATCAATTCGGTCTTAGTGGACCTCAATAATCTTCATCAACATCAACAATTATGAACAAAGTTATTATTTGGAGAATTTATTTTATTATTTTGGATAAAATATTTAATTTTCTAAATAATAGTGGAAGTTATAAGAAATTTGTCAACTAAAACTTTTAATTTTCTAAATAATAGTGGAAGTTCTAAGAAATTTGTTAAAAGAAGTTTTCAATTCCATCATCAAGAACTAAGAACATTAAAGAAAAAAAAAGTGTTGTGATTTTAAAGGTAAATAAGGTTTAAAAGAAGTTTTCAATTCCATTAACAATAGAAAGAAAAGGTCTAATAAGTTTGAAAATTCATATTTTATACATGTTAACAATGTCGTAATCTAAGCGTTTTACATAATCAATGCTTTTAGGCAATTTTTTCCAAGGACATCTACCCAAAATCTGGCAAGAAATTGTTAGATCCACATATTTGAGTGATTATTTATGTATAATCCAAGTGTCCCAATGGTTTTTTGATGCAAACCCACCTTGGGGCTCGTGCGACCTCCTAGTCTATGATCGATTTATACATGAGTCGAACCGGCTCTCAGGTCCCCACAAAACCCTTAGAATCCTATCCACAACCCTTTTCTCCTTTAACTGCACAAAAATTAGGGTTCACGAGGGTATTTTTACTCCAACAGAGTCTTCACGTGACCTCAGGCCAAAACCTAGGGTTTAAGATTTTGAAAGCGAAAAATTCGACACTCCAAAGCTTCGGGCTTCGGGTGTTTTTCCCTCAATGCCTTCTAAAACCTTCAAACGTCGAATTTGTGAAATCCTGAACTAGAGCTTCAGAACTTTGGGCTTCAAAAGATTTGCCAACACTACACTCTGAATCCTCTGAATGCCAAACTAGAAAACTCCTAGAGGGTCCAAGGATCAATGATCCACACTTCCCGAACAACCAATAGTTGTGATTCACTCTGGAACTCTGGGATTTGGGACATTTAGCTCCTAATCACCACTAGACTCTTGAATCCCTGAATGTCGAATTGACCAAGGGAGGAGATATACTATCCTCGTTCACCCAACAATGAATAGCCAGGATTAAATTTGGTCTTCGGGACTTCGAGTCTTTTCATGCCAGCAACCTTTTCACCTACAATCCTCTGGATAGTTGGACTTCTGGATACCCGATAATCTGCAAAAAAGTGTCCTCGACAGCTGACAATCCAGATTTACTTCGGGCTTCGAGTCTTCGGGGAATTCTTCACTTTGCACAATGATAGTCAAATTCACTTGGAGGGCCAGCTATTCAAACCACTCGGGGATCGGATGACTCATGCTTCTCCCAATGTTCTATGGTGTAGATTCACTTTGCGACTTTTGCCTCCCTTATGACAAATGATGAAATTTTTTCGAAGTGGCGAAGTCTGAAGGACTCAAGGGTTTAACGTCTAAGATCCTTCTCCATATCCAATGGTTTTGTGGGGTTCTAACTTCTCTCAAACAGATCTCATTCGTTCACCTCGAAACAAAGAGATTTCTCTTCCTTAATCTTTTTTGCTTGAAGGAATTAGACTCGGGTTCACACCTTGCACTTCCCTCCTAAGATTTTTCACACTTAAAAAGAAAAATCAAATCTTTGTTGCACACTTTTCACTTCGCTTACAGTCTAGCACTTAGATTGTTCTCTCCTTCTGCACTCCTTACATAGGATTTGTTCACTCTTGTGTTATCTCCCCTTTGAGCTTCTTCAACAATTAACTAAGTGTTGACTCTATGCATGCTTTGCACCAGTATCCTCTCTAAGGTTTTATACTCATACGAGTATAGGCGCACTCCTTGCACTCACTCTACGTAAACTTACACAATCTCTCTTGAGATTATGAACCTGTAATAGTTCTACCTATGCACTCCTTGCGTGGGCACTGTCCACTCCTTGCATCGAGATTTTAGAAGAAAAACAAATGAAACTTAAATAAACATTAAGGATTCATTCAACAAGCCATTTAGATGCATACACACACATAAAAAACATAGATAAATAACAAAACATTTACCTAGTTACTCAAATAAAAGAAAGTTCAAAATTTGAAAGCAAATCTCTTCTTCTATATTCCTTCAAAAAATATTTACAAGGAGTTCAACAACTTTATGCAGCTTTCAACTTCTTCTTTACACAACTACTAACAATGAATAACAAATTCATTTGGGCATAGCTTACATTGATTTATACATGAGGGGGATTCTCGAGCCTTCCCTTCAGACTGTCGTAGTGCTTTCATATCACAATTAAAATCAGCCCACTACTAGGCTTATTACAATAAATGATATATTACAACCATGATATGAGTCAACGCTCAAAATCTATACAATCCTACAAACATTAAAGGAGAATACAATCCCCTGGAGCACATACAATGGCTCAAGATTCAAGATCTCATGGTATATTTAATTACAATCCTTTAAACAAGTAAAGTGACACGCCCTCCTTGGAAGCTAAACCAGTTAAGTGCACTGCGTTGGATGTTGATTCATCCTCCACCTTGCATCATTGAATGATGTTGGTGATGCTCCTGCATCATACTCCTCTGATAAAAAAAAATGAGCTCCAGCTCATGCCTTTGTTATTGTTGTTGAGATCCCTGAGGATCCCAAAGTTTGACTCGGAGCTGTCCATTTGCTTCTCTTCCTTTTTGTTGTTTTTGTTGTTTTTCTTCTATTGTTGGAGGCTTTTATTTTGGTCTTCAAATCATATGTTGCAGGGCTCTATTGAGCTTACCTCCACAGTATTTTCTCATATACTTGATTAACTTTTCTACCAACCCTCTCAACTCCATAATTTCCTTGTTCATCCTATCCCCTGGATGTCTCTTTTACTGCGACTCTCTCTTGCTCTCCTAGCAATTGTCTAGTTAAAGGTTGTTTCTGTTATCAATTGGTTACTTCTCCTTCTTATTTATTTCTCCAGGATTTTTACCTTCCTGAATTTTTCCTTTGCTATTTTTCATGATAGAATTCCTATGGTAGTGTTCCTCTATATTTGGATGGTTTAACCAATCCTCCAGCATCTCCAACTCCTTCTCCCACTGAGTGAGTGTACTACCTAAATGCTTCTCTGGAATATTTCTTTGTCTCACATCTATGTGAGCCTCCTCTTCTTTCTTTACCTTTGGAACAAAACTTGGCTTCTGTTCACTCTCCTTTTCTTTGATAGTCTCTAATGTACATACTTACGTTGCATCTACCATCGCACTCAAACTGTTAGTTTTAAAAACCTTTTTCCCCTTGGCCTCTTCCCTAGATGCCTCCTACATCATTTCCTCACAAGTATGAGAACCTGTGAAACTCATTCCAAGATATATATTGATTTCTCATATCCTCAGACTACAACACTGGGGATCTTCTTCTTCCTTCAAGAATTCCTTCCCACTCATGAGAAGTATACTCAAACTAGCCTCCTCTTTGACTCCCTAAATACCATATGTTTACACCCATTTTTATCAAGCGTATAAGTCTTCTTCCTCCCATAATGTGTGAAATTATTGTCATATTTCCACGATCGCCCCAATAGAACATGATAAAAATCCATGGGTATGAAATCACATAAAAAATCATCCTTATAATTTCCTATTTTAAACTCAACTTTAGACTGTCTACTTACCATGACTTGATGTCCTTTCTGCAACCACAACACCCTGTATGGGATCAGATGTGTTGTCGTCTCTAATTATATTTTCCACAATATTTGCGGATAGCAAGTTGTTAGTACTCCCACTGTCTGTGATCACTTTGCATACTCTCTCTAGTCTTGCAAGCAGTTCTAAACACATTGTTTATATGAACTGGTTCTCCTACCTATTTTTCTAGATTTACGAGAGCTTTCCTCATCATGAGGGATATTCCTTCTTCATCTTATTCTTCCTTCATATCTGTCTCCACATTCTTTTTTTGTGCCTCAGAAATGTGATCTTCTTTAACTTTGACATTCTTCTTTTTAGGACATTCCCAAGACATGTTCCTTGTTTTCCCATAGGCAAAACATTTTACTTCTCCTTATTTGCCTCTTTCTCTACCTCTGGGAAAATGATTTATTCCTGTAGAGTATCCTCCCCTAGAACTTCCTCCTCTCTCTTTATAATTGTTAAATCATCCATATTTTTATATATATGGATATCGGTAGCCACCCACCTTTTCTAACTGGCTCAAAATAGTTTTCTAACAATTTTGGCAATTTACTATTTTTAGCAGTTTTAACTTTCGGGGCAATTTTGAGGGCCTAAATGAAGGTTTTTTGGTATCGATATCCTAAATCATAGCCAAATAAATAATTGATCTTCAAAAATGAATCTCCTTTAGGATACCTTTCCAACGGGCTATCACATGCCTAAAACAGAGATTGTATGCAAAAGTTACGACCCGGGGAAGTTGATGTACTAACTTACCCAAACGGGGCCCACATGACTTTTGGTGCTTCATCTCCTAGGGTTAGGTTTTTGGATATCTAGATTTTTTGGAATTATTGTTTATTGTAAAAATTCCTTCAGAGCCTCATTGTAATCTTCTTCTTGCGAATGCGCCCTGCCGTCACATCTCTTCTCAGAGATAAGCCGCCACCATTCTAGCAAGCTTGTTTCTGCTGCATTTTACAGTTTCAGTTTATTTCGTTATTGAATAGAAAACCAGTTTTACTGTATATTTGTTATCTTGTGTTAAGAACCTATTAATAATGTGTATCCATTTATTTCTAATCATAAAATCCAGATCAGTGGTATCATAGCGGTCTGCTCCTTGTCGTCTTAATGCATGTCCCCAACGAGGTCAGAGTACAAAGAGTTGGGTCTCGAGCTTGTTTCTCTTGAGGACAGAAGCTCTCGCACGCCCAAGCGACCTCCCATGGAAGGAGAAAACAAATATGAAGGGATAGGAGATCCTTTCAAACTGTTGATTGAGGAATCCCTCATGCAACAAAGGAACAAGATGATGGATAGTTTCGCACAAATCCTTCGGCAACTACCAACATGCGACTCATCTTCTTTGAACGGAGGCATCTCCCCCTTCAAGGTACAAATAAACTTTGATATTCCTATATTTGAAGGTCAGATAGATGCAGATACTATAGACAAGTGGTTGAATCTACTAGAAGGGTATTTTTCTATTCATAAATTTTCAAATTGAGAAAAGATTACTTTTGTGCTCCTCAAAGCCATTCCCCATGTCAAAGATTGGTGGGAAACATTCTGTGAGCAAAAGGAAACAGAGGAAACCTCATTATTTTCAGTCACAACCACCGAGGAATCCTTCAGGGATTCTATTAAGGAACAATACTACCCTTTCAGAAGTTATGATGACCTATATACCAAATGGACCACACTGCGGAAAGAAAGAGACCAAGCAATGCCAGATTTCATAAATATCTTCCATACCTTGCACACCAAGTTGGATATCAAATATTCGGAGCAACATCTGGTGCTCAAGTATCACAGGTCTCTTTATAGATACATCCAGACCGAAATGGAATTTCTAGACATCTCATCCTTGGGCAATGCCTACCGATATGCCGTCAAAATCGAGCAGAAGCTCAAACAAAAGACACAAAAATTTGGGCTTGGGAACCCTTCACAACAAAAACCAGGAAAGAATGGCCCTAGCCCATCAAACAAAGGACAGAGAAAATATGGATAGTATCAGGACAACCAGTACAAGACACAAGCAAAGAAGGACACCGAAAAGACAAAGAAATATACCGGGAAGTGGTGTGACTTCCATAAGAGCCCTTGGCATAACACTGTTGACTATCGCTCAAAGTAGTCGTTGGTGGCTGAAGTGAAAGCCTATGAATTAGATGCAGATTCTGACTCCGAGATAGAACCAGAAAGGGGAAGATGGATCATTGATGCAGAACCCAGTGCGACCATTGCTACCACCAAGCTCCAGCCTGGTGAACCAGATGAGACAGAAGAAGGAGAGCACCTCTTCCATTCACAGATGTGGGTAAAAGGCACCCCGATGCACTTCATCATTGATAATGGTAGTCAGAAGAATACAATCTCAGTAGAGGTCATCAAGTGGCTAGTCCTTCCAACAACACCGCATCCACAACCCTACACCATTGGATGGCTTCGCCAAGGAAGAGATATCCATGTCAGCCAACAATGTTGACTATTGTACGACATCATGCCCTCCAAAGATGAGGTATTGTGTGATGTTTCTCCTCTCAAAGTTTGTGATTTTCTTTTGGGCCAACATTATCTATGGAAACGTCATGTTGTACATGAGTCTAGGCCTCGTAGTGTTATTCTTACTTTGAACAGGAAATTGTACAGGATACCCGAGGCAGTCCCACCTAGTGCTATTTCCTTGATCTCTGCTAAGCAATGCAGGAAGTTCATCTCTCAGATGGGGAAGTTTGTCTTCTTTGTGATTCGCTCTCAGAATAAGCAAAAGATTGCAGCCACATCCAGGGTCTCTGCGGCCAACCTCTCCACACAACAGAAGAAAGTATATAAGGTCATGGAAGAATACTCAGATATCTTCTCCTCACCTACAGGGGTACCTTTGTACTGCCAGATCAAGCACCCCATCGATCTGACCCCCGACGCACCACTGTCCAATGGGCCAGTCTATCATCTCTCTTTGTTAGATAATGAGGAGATCAAGTGATAGATCCAATAACTTCTTCACAAAGGGCACATCCGCCCCAAATCATCACCTTGTGGGAGCCCAATCATGTTGGTATAGAAGAAATATGAAACCTGGAAACTCTGTATTGATTAACGGGCTCTGAATAAAATCACTGTCAGAAACCGATACCTGATTCCCCAAATCGATGACCTCCTTAATCAACTCACGGGGGCCAAATACTTCAGTAGGATTGATTTGAATTCTGGCTACCACTAGGTCCTAATAGAATAGACAGATGTATGGAAGACCACCTTCAAGTCAAAGGAAGGAATTTTTGAATGGTTGGTCATGCCCTTTGGTTTGAAAAAATCTCCAGCCACATTCATGAGGATGATGGATGATATCCTGTAACCATTCACCAATACTTTTGTAGTGGTGTATCTGGATGACATTCTAATTTACATCAAGACTTGGGTCGAACACTTGTAGCATATTCAACAGGTTCTGCACACCCTACGGCAGCACAAGCTATACGCCAACCTGGAAAAATTCTCCTTCGGCATGGACAGGGTCCATTACCTGGGCTACATCATTGATCATCATGGCGTACATGTGGATCCAACCAAGATCCAATTCATTCATGACTAGCCATCCCCAACAACACTCACTAACCTTCGGAGCTTCTTGGGACTTGCTAATTTCTACCGCAAGTTCGTATTGGGTTTCTCCCATATTGCATGGGCCCTCACCCAAATAAACAGTGGTGGTGGTAAGGAAAACTTTGCGTGGGGCTGGTCCCAACAAAAAGCGTTCGATGATTTGAAGCAACGATTGTGCTTAGCCCCAATACTTTCACTACCAGACCTACAACATCCCTTTGAGATCGAGACAGATGCTTCAGACTATGATGTGGACATCGTTGTCACTCAGCATGGCCACCCTGTGGCTTATATTAGTGAGACATTGTCAGATACTGTTTGTAAGTACCTTACTTATGACAAAGAAATGTACTCCATTGTGCAAGCATGCCGCCAATGGAGACATTACATTCTTGGGAAGGAGACAGTCATCCACATTGATCATAAGCCACTATAGTTCATGCAGACACAGAGAAAATTGTAGAATGACCGCCATCAAAAGTGGTCCACATACTTGCAGAAATTCCACCTCAACATCAAGTATAAAATAGGAAGCACCAATGGCATCGTTGATTGCCTCAGCAGAATTCCAGTCACGACACTCACCATGGTGCTAGAATCTTACGGCTATGAGACATCTGAATGGCCCCAACTCTATGAGATAGACCCTGTCTTTTCCACCACCTACCAAATGTTGGGTGCAAATGCAGTTGTCGATAATTTCCATCTTTAGGATGGGTTTTTGTGTCATCTAGGCCGTATCTGTGTTCCATCAAGTGAGCGAGAAAAGATGATATGGGAAGCGCACTACAGTCAGGTGGTAGGACACTTCAGCGTTGAAAAGACAGTGGCGATGCTATAGAAACATTTCTACTGGCTGAAACTTTGACAGGAGGTAGGAAAGTATATCAGGTCCTGCACTGCCTGCATTATTGCCAAACCGACCACTAAGAAATAGGGCCTGTACACCCCTCTTGTTACTCCTGACAGGCCATGGAAATCCATCTCAATGGACTACATGTCAGGCCTCCCATCCACCAAGAAGGGAATGACTTTGTTTTTTGGTTGTTGATCACTTTTCTAAGATGGCGATTATGGTTGCCAGCAAGAAGAGCATCACAGTAGAGGCCATTGATAATCTCTTTGAATGAGTCTGGGTACATTTTGGAATCCCACAAACCACTATCTCAGATCAGGATAGTCGATTTCTCATCACATTCTAGTCAAGCCTTTGGTCACTACTGGACACTAAGCTCACCAAATCCACGACCTTCCAGCCCCAGACAGATGGCCAAATCGAGGTTGTAAATCAAATGATTGTGCATATCCTTCGCATGTATAATTCAAAGAACCCTCACACATGGGATGAGATCCTTCCCTATGTCTAGCATAGCTACAATCGAGCCTTGCATAGCTCAACCGACCACAACTCCTTTCAAGTGGGGTTGGGATTCCAACCATTGGGTCCCATAGATGTTGCACTTCTCCTTGCGGTCACCTTGACTGAATCATCCCCTACTCCAACTGAAGTTGGAAAAGACACCCAGTTCATTGAGCGAATCCAAAACATCTGCCAACAAGTTCAAGATATCCTACAGAAGTCCAATGACAAGTAAAAACAATGCCATTATCAACATCGGGTGCCGCATAAGTTTCAGATGGACAAAAAAGTTTGGTTGCACTTGTAGAAAGAATGTCTTACAGGACCCCATCAGAATCTTCGCCCACTCTGTTATGGACCGTACACTATCACCAAGGTCATGGGGGATAATTCTTTTGAGCTCAATATTCCTCCTTTCCTTGGCCTGCACCCAATGTTCAACGTGGATCTTCTTCGCCCTTATTTCCCACCATTATTGGACACCTCAGAAGTAGCAGAATAGTTGACACCAACATAGCTCAACCCCGACTTCATACAACATGCATCCAATGATCAAATTGTGGAAAGACATATCAAGGGCACTCGATAACAAAGGATCCATATTTATCGAGTCATCAAAGCAGGGCAGCTCCTGCACCAAGGCAAATGGCTCACCCGGGGCCAAATTCTGTAGAAATTTCCTCATCTAATGGGGGACCTCAACGAAATAGAGACCATTGCTTCCTAAGGAGGGAGGATTGATCTATATGGATATCAGTGACCGCCCACCTTTTCCAACTGGCTCAAAACAATTTTCTAACAATTTTGGCAATTTACTATTTTTAGCAGTTTTAACTTCCAAGGCCATTTTGAGGGACTAAATCAAGTTTTTTCGGTATCAAGCTCATAAATTATATAAAAATGAACTATTTAGCCTCAATAATGAATCTCCTCGACGATACCTTTCCAACGGGCTATCACACACCTAAAACGAAGATCGTATGCAAAAGTTACGACACCGGGAAGTTGATGTACTAACTTACCCAAACGGGGCTCACATGACTTTTGGCGCTTCATCTCCTAGGGTTAGGTTTTTGGATGTATAGGGTTTTTGGAATTCTTGATTATTGTAAAAATCCCTTCAGATCCTCATTGTAATGTTCTTCTTGTGAATGTGCACTGTCCTCACATCTCTTCTCAGAGATAAGCCGCCACCATTCCAACAAGCTTGTTTCCACTGCATTTTACAGTTTCAGCTTATTTCGTTATTGAATAGAAAACCAGTTTTACTGTATCTATGTTATTTCGTGTTAAGAACCTATTAATAATCTGTATTCATTTATTTCTTCTCATAAAATATGTATCAGTGGTATCAGAGCAGTCTGCTCCTTGTCATCTTAATGCGTGTCCCCAACGAGGTCGAAGTACAAAGAGTTGGGTCTCGAGCTTGTTTCTCTTGAGGACAGAAGATCTCGCACGCCCAAGAGACCTCCCATGGTAGGAAAAAAAAAATATGATGGGACAAGAGATCCTTTCAAACTGTTGATTGAGGAATCCCTCACGCAGCAGAGGAACGAGATGGTGGATAGTTTTGTGCAAATCCTTCGGCGACTACCAACAGGCGCCGCATCTTCTTCGAACGGAGGTGCCACCCCCTTCAAGGTAAAAATAAACTTTGTTATTCCTATATTTGAAGGTTAGATAGATGCAAATACTGTAGACAAGTGGTTGAATCTACTAGAAAGGTATTTTCCTGTTCATAAATTTTCGAATAGAGAAAAGATTACTTTTGTGCTCCTCAAAGTCGTTCCCCATGTCAAAGATTGGTGGGAAACTTTCTGTGAGCAAAAGGAAACAGAGGAAACCTCATTATTTTCAGTCACGACCACCTAAGAATCCTTCAGGGATTATATTAAGGAACAATACTACCATTTCAGAAGTTATGATGACCTGTATACCAAATGGACCACACTACGGCAAGAAAGAGACCAAGTAGTGCCAGATTTCACAAATATCTTCCATACCTTGCACACCAAGTTGGGTATCAAAGATTTAGAGAGACATATGGTGCTCGAGTATCACAGTGCTCTACATAGATACATCCATACCGAAATGGAATTTTTGTACATCTCATCCTTGGGCGCGGCCTACCGATATGCCGTCAAAATCAAGCAGAAGCTCAAACAAAAGACGCGACAATTTGGGACTGGGAACCCCTCACAACAAAAGCCAGGAAAGGGTGGCCCCAACCCACCGAACAAAGGAAAGAGCAAATATGGATAGTATTAGGACAACCAGTACAAGCTGCAAGAAAAGAAGGACAATGGAAAGACAAATAAAGATACAAGGAAGTGGTGCGACTTCCATAAGAGCCCTTGCCATAACATTGTTGACTGCCACTCAAATTAGTCATTGGTGGCTAAAGTGAAAGCCTCTGAATCAGATGCAGATTTTGACTCCAAGACATAACTATAAAGGGGAATATGGATCATTAACGTGGAACCCAGTGCCACCATTGCTACAACCAAGCTCCAGCCTGGTGAACCAGATGAGCCAGAAGAAGGAGAGGGCCTCTTCCATTCACAAATGTGGGTAAAAGGAACCCCACTACACTTCATCATTGATAGCGGTAGCCAGAAGAAACTCATCTCAGTAGAGGTCATCAAGAGGTTGGCCCTGCCAACAACGTCGCACCCAAAACCCTACACCATTGGATGGCTCCGTCAAGGAAGCGATCTCCATATCAGCCAACAGTGCCAACTGTCGTACGAAATCAAGCCCTTCAAAGATGAGGTATTTTGTGATGTTTCGCCTCTCGAAGTTTGTGATGTTATTTTTGACTGACCTTATTTATGGAAACATCATGTTTTATATGAGTCTAGGCCTCGTAGTGTTATTATTACTTTGAACAGGAAATTGTACAGGATACTCGAGGCAGTCTCAACTAGTGTTATTTCCTTGATCTCTGCTAAGAAATGAAGGAAGGTCATCTCTTAGATGGGGAAGTTTGTCTTCTTCGTGATTCGCTCTCAGAATAAGAGAAAGATCACAACCACATCTAGGGTCTTTACGACCGACCTCTCCACACAGCAGAAGCAAGTAGATAAAGTCGTGGAAGAATACTCAGATATCTTCTCCTCAGCTACAAGGGTACCTCTGCACTGCCAGGTCAAGCACCCCATCGATCTGACCCCCAGCACACTGCTACCCAATGGGCCAGTCTATCGTCTCTCTTTGTTAGAGAATGAGGAGATAAAGTGACAGATCCAAGAACTGCTCCACAAGGGGCACATTCGCCCCAACTCATCACCTTGCGGGAGCCCAATCGTGTTGGTACAGAAGAAAGATGGAACCTGGCAACTCTGTATTGATTACCGGGCTCTAAATAAAATCACTGTCAAAAACTGGTACCTGATTCCGCAAATCGATGACCTCCTTGATCAACTCACGGGGACCAAACACTTCAGTAATATTGATTTGAAGTCTGTCTACCACCAGTTCTCGATAGAATACACAGATGTATGGAAGACCGCCTTCAAGTCAAAGGAAGGAATTTTTGAATGGTTGGTCATGCCCTTTGGTTTGACAAATGCTCCAGCCACTTTCATGAGGATGTTGGACGATATCCCATGACCATTCACCAATACTTTTGTAGTCATGTATCTAGATGACATTCTAGTGTACAACAAGACTTATTCCGAACACTTGCATCATATTCAGCAGGTTCTGCACACCGTGCGGTAGCACAAGCTATACGCCAACCTGGAAAAATGCTCCTTCGACATGGACAAGGTCCATTACCTGGGCTACGTCATTGATCAACATGGTGTACATGTGGATCTAGCCAAGATCCAAGTCATCCGTGACTGGCCATCCCCAACAACACTCACTGAGCTTTGGAGCTTCTTGGGACTTGCTAATTTCTACTGTAGGTTCATGTTGGGTTTCTCCCATATTGCATGGGCCCTCAACCAAATAAACAGGGGTGGTGGTAAGGAAAAATTTGCGTGGGACCAGTCCCAATAATAAGCGTTCAATGATTTGAAGCAATTCTTGTGCTCAGCCCCATTACTTTCACTAGCAGACCTGCAACATGCCTTTGAGATCAAGACAGATGCTTTAGACTATGTTGTGGGCGTCGTTCTCACTCAGCACAGACACCCCATGGCCTATCATAGTGAGACATTGTCAGATACTGTCCGTAAGTACCCTACTTATGACAAAGAAATGTACTCCATTGTGAAAGCATGCTACCAGTGGAGACATTACATTCTTGGGAAAGAGACAGTCATCCACACTGATCATAAGCCACTGCAGTTCATGTAGACACAGGGAAAATTGCAGAATGACCACCATCAAAAGTGGTCCACATACTTGTAGAAATTACACCTCAACATCAAGTATAAAATAGGAAGCACCAATCACGTCGATGATTTCCTCAGTAGACCGCCATTCGCGACACTCACCAAAGTGCTAGAATCTTGCAACCATAAGACATCTGGATGGCCCCAACTCTATGAGACAGACCCTGACTTTGCCACCACCTACCAAATGTTGGGTGCAAATGCAGTTGTCGATAATTTCCATCTTCAGGATGGGTTGTTGTGTCACTTGGGACATATCTGCGTTCCATCAAGTGAGTGAGCGAATTTGATCTGGGAAGCCCACTACAGTTGGGTGGCAGGACACTTCGTCGTCGAAAAGACAGTGGCAATGCTACAAAAACATTTCTACTGGCCGAAACTTCGACAGGAGGTCGACAAGTATATCAGGTCCTACACTTCTTGCGCTATTGCCAAATCGACCACTAAGAAACAGGGCCTGTACACTCCTCTTCCTACTCCTGACAGGCCACGGGAATCCATCTCAATGGACTACATGTCGGGCCTCCCATCCACCAAGCGGGGAATGACTATGTTTTTGTGGTTGTTGATCGCTTTTCTAAGATGGCGATTATGGTTGCCTGCAAGAAGAGCATCACAGCAGAGGACACTACCAAGCTCTTCTTTGAATGAATCTGGGTACATTTTGGAATACCACAAACAATTATCTCATATCGGGATAGTCGATTTCTTAGCACATTTTGGTCGAGCCTCTGGTCACTATTAGACACCAAGCTCACCAAATCCACAACCTTCCACCCCCAGACAGATGGCCAAACCAAGGTTGTAAATAGAATGATTGTGCATATCCTTCACATGTATAATTCAAATAACCCTTGCACATGGGATGAGAGCCTTCCCTCTGTCTAGCATAGCTACAACCGAGCCTTGCATAGCTCAACCGGCCACAACCCCTTTCAAGTGGGGTTGGGATTCCAACCATTGGGTCCCATAGATGTTGCACTTCCCCTTGCGGTCACCTCGACTGACTCATCTCATGCTCCAACTGAAGTTGACAAAGCCACTCAGTTCATTGAGCGGAGCCAACACATCTGCCAACAGGTTCAGGATATCCTACATAACTCCAATGATAAGTACAAATAGTGCCATGATCAACATCGGGTGCCGCATAAGTTTCAGGTGGGCAACAAAGTTTGGTTGCACTTGTAGAAAGAACGCCTTACAAGATCCCATCGGAAGCTTCGCCCACTCCGTTATGGACCATACATGATCACCAAGGCCATGGGGGATCATTATTTTGAGTTCAACATTCCTCCTTTCCTTGGCCTAGACCTAGTGTTCAACGTGGATCTCCTTTGCCCTTATTTCCCACCATTATTAGACACCTCAGAAGTAGCAGAATAGCTGACACCAATAGAGCTCAACCTCGAATACATACAAAACACATCCAATGATCAGATTGTGGACAGATAGATCAAGGGTACTCAATAACAAAGGATCCATCTTTATCGAGTCGTCAAAGCAGGGCAGCTCCTGCACCAAGGCAAGTGGCTCACTTGGGGCCAAATTCAGTAGAAATTTCCTCATCTAATGGGGGACCTCAACGCAATGGAGACCATTGCTTCCTAAGGAGGGAGGATTTATCTAGATGGATATCAGTGGCCACCGACCTTTTCCAACTAGCTCAAAACAATTTTCTGACAATTTTGGCAATTTACTATTTTTAGCAATTTTAACTTCCGGGGCCATTTTGAGGGCCTAAATGAATATTTTTCAGTATTGAGCTCCTAAATGATAAACAAAGGCATGATTGAGCCTCCAAAATGAATTTTCTCGACGATACCTTTCCAACGGGCTATCACATGCCTAAAACGGAGATCGTATGCAAAAGTTATGACCCCGGGAAGTTAATGTACTAACTTACCCAAATGGGACCCACATGACTTTTGGCGTTTCATCTCCTAGGGTTAGGTTTTTGGATGTCTAGGGTTTTTTGCATTCTTTTGTATTGTAAAAAGGCCTTCATAGCCTCATTGTAATCTTCTTCTTGTGAATGCACACTGTTGTCACATCTCTTCTCAAAGATAAGCCGCCACCATTCCAACAAGCTTGTTTCTACTGCATTTTATAGTTTCAGCTTATTTCGTTATTGAATAGAAAACCAGTTTTACTGTATATCTGTTATTTTGTGTTAAGCACCTATTAATAATCTGTATTCATTTTGTTCTGCTCATAAAATCTAGATCATCTTCTCCCCTTAATTCCTGGAACTTCTCTTCGGTGGTTCATTCTCCTATGTTATGATTCTTCCCCCTATCTCTCTGACTCTACTTTCTTGCTAGATTTTCCTCTACTTTCATGGCTACCTGATAGGCATATTCTATATTTCTCATCGTCATCATACTAATAAAATCATGGATTTCATGCCTCAATCCATTTATATACCTAACAACTTTCTCTTCATCATTCTCCCTATGTCCTGCTTTTATATTCAACTTATAAAACTCTTCAGTATACTCCTTCACCGACAAACCTTTATGTATTAGATTCTACAACTTTCTGAATAGATTCAACTGATAATCCTTGGGTATTAATTTATCTTTGATCTTGGCTACCATTCTATTCCAGCTCTTAATCTTGGACGTACATTTCCTCCTTATGTCAACTTCCAACTCGTCCCATCATAAAGTTGCATGTCCCTTCAATCTGATCACTACATGATTTACCTTCTTCTCATCATCGATCTTTTCATTATCAAAGTACTTGTCTAAAGAACTTATTAATTCAAGCAATTCTTATACATTCAAAGTATCTTCATACATCGAGACTTTTGTCTTTTCTCTGGCTCCCATCTTGACATCAACTCTCAACAATCGTTCCTCGGCTGCTTGTTCTCCTACAAAATTTTCTTATGCTTCTATATCTTCACTTTCATCTTTGCTGACATCACCAGCCTCTGGTGCCCTCCTTTGTGTTGTTTCCATGGCATCTAACCTCGCACAAAGTTTTCTCATTTCTTCCTCCATGGATGCATTGACCATAGGTATGTCCCTATGTTTCCTTGGAAGCATGATTCTAAATATTCATTTTCACATAGCTTATTCCTACTCTGATACCACTTCATGGTATCAGATAAAATATTTTATGTCCTCTGATACCACTTGATGCAAAACCCTTTTGGGGCACGTGCGACCTCCTGATCTAGGATTGATTTATACAGGAGTTGAAGTTTCTCTTAGGTCCCCACAAAACCCTTAGAATCCTATTCACAAGCCTTTTTTCCTTTAACTGCACGAAAATTCAGGTTCGTGAGGGTCTTTTTACTCCAACAGAGTCTTCACAAGACCTCGGTCCAAAACCTGGGGCTTAATATTTTGAAAGTGATAATTTCGACACTCTAGAGCTTCAAGCTTCGAGAGTTTTTCTCTTAACACCTTCCAAAACCTACGAACGCCAAATTGGAAAATTCTTGGACTGACGCTCCAGAACTTTGGGCTTCGGAAGATCTGCGAACACTACACTCTGAATCCTTTGAACATCGAACTGGCGAACTCCCAGAGGGTCCAAGAATCAACGGTCCACACTTCCCCAACAACCAACGGCTATGATCCACTCCCGAACTCTGGGCTTCGAGACTGTTAGCTCCTAATCACCACTAGACTCTTGAATCGACGAACATCGAATTGGCAAAGGGAGGAGATCTACGGTTCTCGTTCGGCCAACAATGAATGGCTAGGATTGACTCCGAGCTTCAGGACTTTGGGACTTTTCACGCCAAAACCCTTTTCACCTAGAATCCTCCGGATATCCAGACTTCCGGATACCCGATAATCTATGGACACGTGTCCCTGACAACTGGCGGTCCATATTTACTCTGGGCTTGGGGACTTCGGGGAATTATTCACTTTTCACAACAATGGTCAACTTCTCATGGAGCTTCGAATCTCCAAACCACTCCGGGATCCGACGAATCACGCTTGTCCCAGTGATCTATGGTGTAGATTCACTCCGGGCCTTCAAGTATTTTTATTCCCTTACGAAGAATTATGAAAAATTGTTGAAGCGACGAAGTATGAAGGACTCAAGGGTTTAACGTCCGCGCTCCTTCTCCAGATCCAACGGTTGTGCGGGGTTCTAACTTCTCGCGAATAGATCTCATCCATTCACCTCGAAACAAATAGATTTCTCTTCCTTAATCTTTTTCGCTTGAAGGACTTAGACTAGGGTGCACACCTTGTGCTTCCCTCCTGAGTTTTTTCACACTTAAAAAAAAGACTCAAATCTTTGGTGCACACTTTGCGCTTCGGTTATAGTCTAGCACTTAGACTGTTCTCTCCTTCTACACTCCTTGCATAGGCTTTGTGCACTCTTGCGCTATCTCTCCTCTGAGCTTCTTCAACAATTAACTAAGTGTTGACTATGTGCATGCTTTGCACCAATCTCCTCTCTTATCTTTTATACTCCTACAAGTATAGGTGCTCTCCTTGCGCTTGCTCTGCGTAAACTTACGCAATCTCTCCTGAGCTTCTGAACCTGTAACAGTTCGTCCTTCGCACTCCTTGCATGGGCACTGTGCACTCCTTGCACCGATATTTCAGAAGAGAAACAATTAAAACTTAAATAAACATTAAGGATCCATTCAACAAGCCATTTAGATGCATTAACACACATAAAACATAGAGATAAATAACACAACATTTACCTAGTTACTCAAAGACAAGCAAGCTCAAAACTTGAAAGAAAATATCTTCTTCTATATTCCTTCAACAAATATTTACAAGGAGTTCAACAACTCTCTGCAGCTTTCAACTTCTTCTTTACACAGCTACTAACAACTACTAACAACTTCATTTGGGCATAGATTACATTGATTTATACACGAGGGGGTTTCTCGAGCCTTCCCTCGAGACTATCTTAGTGCCTTCATATCACAATTAAAAGTATCCCACTACTACGCTTGTTACAATAAATGAAATATTACAACCCAAATATGAGTTAACACTCAAAATCTGTACAATCCTACAAACATTAAAGGCGAATACAATCCCCTGGAGCACATACAGTGGCTCAAGCTTCAAGATCTCATGGGATCTTTAGCGCCTTCCTTGGAATCCAAACTAGTTAAGTGCGTTGTGTTGGATGTTGAGTCATCCTCCACCTTGCCTCATTAAATGATGCCGATGATTCTCTTGCACCATTTTTCAACACGTGGAATCCATTTATGCATTCAAAACTGAATTTTAAACAACAAAAAATAGTGATTTCATGCAGATTTATGTCGTCGAGTTCGGGCCAAAAAAAAAAGAACATTTTGTAGAATAGTTAGACAACTTCATTAACAATCCAGTTAATAATATGGTTATATTAACATTGTATTTTCGTTGAATTTTGTAAATTAAAGACTGTAAGAAAATTAACTTCAATTTTTTTGTTTGTTATTTGGGTGGGTGCAAGTTTATGATGGTTTCTCATGACGTGTTAATAATAATTCAAACATGGAAAAACAATTATTTGTCAACTTGAAGAGATTATTCAAGATAATTTTACAATGAATTTGAATATGGTGTAAAAATATAAAATGTAAAAAATTGAATTAGCTTTCCATCATACAATATATTTTAAAAAAATAAGAAAATAAAAATATTTTAAACCAGTTATTATCTTGTTAGATTTAGTATTTTAAGAACTTAACAATAAAGTAGAAAATAACCCCTAAAAAGGAGAATAAGCCTGCCAGAGATGCTGGTATTATTTTTCTTGGAGAGATGCTGATATTATTTTTTATATCTAGAGAAATTTTTTTAGCATATTACCACCCACCACTTGGCTTAATTAAAATGTAAGGTTATGTTGGGTGTAAATGACTATGTGTTAACTGCGCAGCTACAATTGAAAAACTCTGAATATTTCATCAACGTTGACTTTGCATTTGGACTAGTTCTCTATTCATAGAAATGTTTTAGAAAGTTTTGAACTCAAGGCGAATGAACAACTTGCAAAAATAAACCTATAGTCTACAAACTAATAAAAAAAATATACTTCTTATATAATCAAGCAACTAATCACATGCAAAACTCTATTAAATATTTAACCATACATAATGTGTCAACTTGCAAAAATAAACATATAGTGTACAAACTAATAAAAATATATACTTCTTATATAAGCAAGCAACTAATCACATGCACAACTCTATTAAATATTTAACCATACATAATGTGTACTTTTGAGGTTCATAAACATAGAAATAGATTCTTTGGACATGTGATATCTGTAGTCTTTTGTCTTTGATTTATGATATGCCTCCTCTTTTACTCCAGGCATACTACTCATGTCTGGGTTGCATTTGAACCAGGGTAACATGTTCAGACTTCAACAATGATCAACATTCATTTTTTCCCATTAATGTCTACTTACAGATATCTTCAAACTAGGATAGATATCTTCAAATTAGGATTGAGCATATTATTCATATCTAAACTCTGATTTCTGTTTGAGAAAACACAAGTAGCCAAACGAAATTCGACAACCCAGAATCAATCTACACACCATTAACATTTCATCTTCCAAGCAGATTCAAGTTGTGACCAGAACTGCTAAAGCTTCGGCTCCATGGAAAGTGAAGATCTTCAGCCACAGTTTTCTCGAAAGATCCAGAGAAATAACAAGGGCTCTCTTCGTCAATTCTCTCCACATCAAGACGACGATGATCCAGACGAGGGTTGAAACTCCGAGGGAAGGCCTGATGATTTGACAACTCTGTTATCATTGTTGTTGCTCTCTCCCTCTGAGATGCGGCTCTCATGAGCTCTCTGTAATCGTTCTCGTGGTCCCTGAGAGACCAAGAATGTGAGGTTAACGTTACGGGTAGAGCCATGGCCAACCCGGACACCGCCACCATGCCACCGTAGCCGACCATCTCTGTGCAATCTATCATGTTACGAGCAATGTAATCCCGGGCTCTTGCCAGATACGGGATCGGAGAGAGAACACTGATGCTTTTATACACAGCTCTGAGCCGCTGCAGCCAGCTCTTTGCATCAGTTTTGCCATCTACCCACTGATAATCCAACTCCTTCATGATATCAGAGACAATTGAAGCTAGAGATTTCAATTCATTGTCTGTATATATAGGGGGATATGCCAATCTTGTCAAAAAGACTTTTAGCACGCTAATCTTCTCCCTCTATATTTAGAAATTTGGTACTAGATTAGATTGTAACCTAACTGGTTTGGCTATATAAAAAGTCACGTTGAAGGTCAAGGGTTTTGAATAATAGGCAAAGCTGTCTGATATACATTATACTATTAATGATCAATTTTTGAACGATGTGTAAGAGTTGTCATGTTTTTAAATGATTAATCACAACAAAAACGCAAAAACTAGGGTTAGTTTTTAATCATAGAACGTGCCTGTTTTGGGTTTTCACATCTAAACTTTCTACCTTTTTATTCTATTCCAGTATTTTTATTAAGAGTGTTGTTCAAAATTCCATTAGAAATTTAGAAAATTGTAGATTCTAGTGATCATTAGAAAAATTATAATAATAATTTTTCGAATAATTTCATTCCCCTTCCCACCCTATATAGGGGGTGATGGGAATTATTAGACAAATTATTATTATAATTTCTCTAATAATGCTCCCCCTCTCACTCTTTATAGAGGGTTATAGAGGGTGGGAGAGGAATTATTATTATAATTTCTCGAATAATGTTCCTCCCTTCCCACCCTCTATAGAGGGTGGGAGAGGAATTATTATTATAATTTCTCGAATAATGTTCCTCCCTTCCCACCCTCTATAGAGGGAGGGGAATTATTAGAAAAATTATAATAATAATTTCTCTAATAATGCCACCCCTCTCCCACCCTCGGAGGGGGGTGGCATTATTAGAGAAATTATTATTATAATTTATCTAATAATTCTCCTCCTTCCCACCTTCTAGAGGGGAGGGGGGGCATTATTAGAAAAATTATTATTATAATTTCTCTAATAATGTGAACCCCCTTCCACCCTCTATATACACAGAACATATTTTGAGTGTCTTGAGATTTTAGAAGAGGTTGAATCGAGAATTTTGCTTATAAATTTAGAAAATTGTAGATTTCAATGGTAGATATTACATATTTTGATTTGAAAATTCCTAAAGCATCCAAAGTTTCCAAATTCAACTGAGTATAAATGAAGAATTCAGAAATTGAGTAATTATATTCATTCTAGGTCACTAATACATTCGATTTGATGTATGCTAAGATATCAAGAAATTTTGTGAGTATTCTTTTTTTACCGAAAATAAATTCCAGTAGGCATTTAGTAGATTAGTTACTTGAACCTGTAACAACAAATTGGCACAAAGTAAAGTGCCTTCATACCAGGTTATATGAGCAGTAGGCATTTAGTAGATTAGTTGGCATTTAGTAGATTAGTTATTTGAACCTGTAACAACAAATTGACAGAAAGTAAAGTGCCATCATACCAGGTTATATGAGCAGCTTGAGATGGATCATACCAGGTTATATAAACATCTTTTAACAAGGGATATGGAGGTTGTAACAACAAATTGGCACAAAGTAAAGTGCCATCATACCATGTTATATGAACAGCTTGAGATGGATCATACCAGGTTATATGAACATCTTTTAACAAGGGATGTGGAGCAAGAGGGATAGTATCATTGCCAAGTCTTGATAAATATGGTTGTTATCGGGCTCCTTGACATGTCTTCCTTCCTTTATTGAATTAATAAACTCTGCTTTGGAGTTACTTAGTAATCTGTGGTCTAAGAGGTGTTTGGTCTTATATACATTGTTCACCTGTTAGCATAGAGAGAAATGGTGGGTGATATAGATAGTTGGGGTAAGGTGGGAAAAAGTAAGAGAGAAATGGTGGGTGATATAGATAGTTGGGGTAAGGTGGGAAAAAGTAGTAGAATCTGTACCAGCCTTATATATGGGTCATGAAAAACAGTGGCCATGTGCATCCATCTAGGCATCCAACAGAAGAAGAAGAAGAAAAAACATGATTTATACAACATTAATAAAAACAAGAGACTGTTTC
Source organism: Picea engelmannii (assembly GCA_009831015.1). Classification (NCBI taxonomy): domain Eukaryota; kingdom Viridiplantae; phylum Streptophyta; class Pinopsida; order Pinales; family Pinaceae; genus Picea; species Picea engelmannii. The sequence continues at coordinate 53,472 of ML825831.1, read as the reverse complement.
TGCGTTTTGTCTTTGTTTCTGTTTCCCCAAATTTATATTATTAGATACAAGAACAACATTTCTGCTAAATAGAGGAAAACAGTCCAGCTAAGGAAAACATTGAATCTTTTTTTAACATGTTTTTGTATTTGTAAAATATATACTCCCAAATTTTCTCAGTATTAGATTTTAGGGTATCTAATTTTTTTAGTCTATTAAAATCCAAACTTAGTAACTATAATCTAGAACACTAAAATCTACAATTTTCTAAATTTATCACCAAATTTTAAACAAAACCCATACTAAAAAAACTAAAAAGCTTAATACGTCCATAAAAATGCTAATATATATATATAAGAAATTTAGTACATATTTCTCTAAGGAACGTACCTCTTCCTTTGTATTCCCTCTTTGAATCTAATTTCTTCTCCCCCAATAAGAGACACAGCATGGCTTTCAAACGACGTTCTTTTCCAACCCGTGAATCCTCGATCCTTGAAAGAGATTGTTGGTCAATGCATTCCTCGATCCCTGGAAGATGCGTAATCTCGAATTCTTAGGAAATGAAGGCTCCTCAAATGGGAAAATTCATTGTAGAAAACGGAAAAAGCACCCGAGCCTTCATTACGAGGTAGATCGGACGAGATTCAGGATTATATTAGAGCTTAGGAAAAGCCGAAAGCAGCGCAATCTGTCTTACGAGGTCCATGGGAGGAGATTAAGGATTATAAAAGAAAGACAGGGTGTTTGGCCTCATCTACAGAGGACATCAACCTGTACAAAAAAACTGTTATTTAACAAATTCAATTACAATATACTCTGAAAAAGGTTTTGAAAGAAGGACCATCGTTTTGAAACAAAGATACATTGATTTATTAACCCATCCTGATTGTTGGCATCGTGATTAGGTTTAAGTTTTTATTATTATTACGTGACGTAGAGAATCATCCATGAATCTGGAACTATATCTTTCAATATGACAGCATCGAATCTTCAAGCCCTAGAAAATACAACTGCTAAGCTTCCTCACGTTCAAATCACAAATTAAAAATGGTTTTGCCTGTTAGATGTAAACGTTAAGTTTCCTCTCGTTTGAATCACAAAGTGACATGCTTTTAATTCTAAATTTCATGACCGTTAAACTTAAACAAACATGTGTTTTCATGCTAAATGTTCGATTTAGTCTAAATGTTCTACGTTATTATCCTTTTTTATTTTTTTTGGCATTTTTCTTAACTGTATGGTCTAAAATCTCTCAATAAATTTAGAAAAATAGTTAGAATTGCAGATTTTAGTTATTGAGATTGCATATAAATAATGTAGTGGAGGCTTTTGGGGCTGCTGAATGGAATGTCGTGGAGGCTTTTGAGGGTGCTGAATAGATTCATGCATTCAAAAACAAGATGAAAAAGTAAAAAACTTAGAATGTTTAGGCTATGCCCTAAATGTTCAACTTGAAAAACATATGCATGAATATTATGTATTTTCACAATATCTTCACAATATTATAATCTAAGTGCCTTGAATATTCCACTGGAAGAGTTGCATGAAATAGATAAAATGAGGAAAACATAGAACAATAAAATACAATGACACCATCCAAAAATAGTTAGTCACAACAAATCTAATAAACCACCCTTTTTTTCCTTTAAATCTTTAGAATATTTAGTTATTGATTCTTTGTTTATGCATGAAATACATAAAATGTTGAAAACAAAGATAAATAAAATACAATGACACCATCCACAAATAAACACAAGTTATGACCTAAAAAACCCAATATGGGAGAAAACCCTTGAGTAGAAGGTGAGGCTACTCTGCTATCTTTTCATTAGTATAGAAATGATGAAAGTACAAAGCCCATATGGATGCTACAAAATCTCTCTTCCTCTATTATGCTTACAGAATAACACTCTTAGATGTTTTGCTTAGCTATGGAACAAGGTACAATGCAAAAGAATGAAACCCCTTCTCCTCTTAGTGGCTTAGTATTTAACATGGTTCGATAACCATCTAGGTGTAGGGTTTTGAGTTTCTCAACCTTCAATTGTAATAAGGTTTTGGACCTTCTATAATGTTTTCAGAAAATCCATTACATGGCTAGCCCCACATGTCTAAGTAATGGAGGTTGATGTGACATCCACTCACACCATGGTGATCAATATGGTAGGTCAACTTGTGGGAAGCATAACTTCCTCATACGAACTCTGATTAGCGAATAATAAGCATTGTTGGAAAGGTATCAGTGTGCAGAATCTAGAATATTCCTCCACAGTAAGGTTTGGACTAGAAAATGTGTCGTTTGATGCCTCAAAATGGATCTAGAATATTTCAGATGGTTTTTTGGATCCAAATTTCCAAATTTGGACTAACTGCCGAAATGGCCCTGCAAGTTGATTCCTCCAATTTTTCCACCCATACAGTACTGAGATAAATGGAAAATAATATAATGATCCAATATAGATCATACCTCCCCATTTAGGGAGACTTTTGGTTCCCAAAAGGTTTACTGAATGAGGTGAGGAAAATTTTCCACTACCTTCTCCCCAGAGTACCACTTTGTCTTTCCTGGAAGTTTTCCTTTCAACCCAATATTCCAAAGGTCATGCTACCCTTGTCTTGTAGTTTTGGACCACTTATGAAAAATTGTGTCCTCTTCCAACTCTACCTCAACATCTGGTGGTAAGTCCTCTATGGAAGGTAGGACCTGCTCCTCCTCTCGATCCAACATGGAAGTCTCATAGAGTTTGAGATTATCCACATTCACTATTGTGTGAAAGCACATGTACGGAGGTAGACTGAGTTTGTAGCAATTATCTCCCACCTTTTTCAATAGCTCAAAAGGACCATACTGTTGAGTCTTGATCTTCTTACCAGGACCCTGTAGCCTTTCCTTATTCAGTTGTAACCATACATTGTCTCCCACTCTAAATGTTCTCTCTATTATGTGCTGGTCATGTTTATCCAAGTGCACTTTTCTTGTGACTTCTTCAATTTCTCTTGTACTTGGAAATGGATCTGCTTGATATTCTCAAAAAAAATTCTACTTTTAATGCATCTCTTGTGAATTCTTCCCTCACTCTTCCTTGTTGTCCATATACAACATCTAAGGGTGAAGGTGGAAAATACCTAAAACAAGTTTTGAAATTTGACTTATGAGTAGAAATGTGGATTGTTATGTTATAAGAGTGTTGTTTATAGATCATATTTTCATCCCAGGTCTTCAGATGCTTCTGATTGTAATCCCTCAAAAGATACACCAAAGTACTATTGGCTACTTCTTTATGCCCATATATCTATGGATGGAATGTTGTATACTTCTTCAACTTAGTGTCGATCTTCTCCCACAATGTAGTCCAAAATGAACTAAGAAATCTGGTATCCTTGTCTAAAATGATGCTCCTTGGTATACCAAAGTGCACCCAGACCTATTCAAATAACTTATTTGTTCCTTCTTTTTTCTCGATGGTCTTTTTACAAGGCATGGGAATGCACGTTTTGCTGAACCTATCAACTACCAGAAATAGATAGTCATATTCCTTCCTGGTTGTTGGTAAACCACCCAAAAAATCCAAGAAAATACTTTCCCAAGGTTGAGTGGGTACAAGTAAGCGATGGTATATACCTTACTTCTTATTTATGGTATTGTCAATACAACAAAGCATACATTCTCCAATATATCGTGCTACATATTCTTGCATTCTGGGCTAGTACACATACCTCTATAAATTGGCAATTGTCTTCCCAACACCAAAATGTCCTGCAACCTTGGAGGTTTGAGCCTCTCTGATAAGCTATAGTCATTGACCTTTAGGGACACAGAGCATGTGAATCTTGTAGAGTAAACCATTCTGAAAATGATATTCAACCTTTTCGTCACCTTGATCTATATGAATTTGGCACTGTAGTTGTTGAAACACCTATTTGAAGTGCTCATCTTCTGAGTATGTCTCTTTGTATACATCATGGGTAAAAGGCTGCATGTACATAAGAGTTCCCAAATATGTAATCTTGGATGTGGGTGTCCATGAAATCATGTCTTCCAACTTATTTATTCTACCCTTCTTATAATTAATAACTAGATAAAATTGATGTAAAAAACCCATCCACTTGTAATTCTTGGTTTGTTGTATCTTGTTTTGGGTCTATAAATATTTTTGTGGTTGCTGATATGTGTGGATGATGGTCATCTTTCCCATCGGATAGTTCTTCCACTTTTTGACAAATTATACAAATGCATAGAGCTCCTTGTCGTAGGAAGGGAAGTTGAGAACCGCCCCATGAAATACTTCAAAATGATAGCATACATGCCTTCCTTCCTCCGTCGGTACTACTCCCATGCCATTTCCTCTTTCATTTGTCTCCACTTCGAAGGGAATATAAAAGTTTTCTAGTGCAAGTACTAGTGCTCAACTAATATTTAGTTTCATCTCATTAAAGGCCTTTTGTTGATTTTTCCCCAGCTAAAAAATCTTACCATTGGTTTTTATGGTGTGGAGTGGTGCAACTATGACTAAAAATGAAGCTATGAACTTCCACAAGTATTTTTTTCCTCCAAAAAAACTCCTAACTTCGGTGGCATTTGTAGGAACTGGTCATTTCTTGATGGCCTCCATCTTTGAGAGAGATATCTTGAGCTCCCCTCCACCAATCACATACCCAAAATACACAAAACACTGCTGAGAAAACTCACATTTCTCAATATTGGCCAACAACTAGTGTTTTTTCAGAGTCTCTAACAACTACATAAGATGTGAGATGTGATCCTTCTAGGTAGTGCTATAAACCAACATATCATCCAAATAAACAATAACAAATGAATCTAGATAAGGTCATAAAACAACATTCATTAGTCTCATAAATATAGCAGGGTGTTGCATAAACCGAATAAAATAACCAACCACTCATAGAAACCTTTCCTTTTCTTGAAGGATAATTTCTAGATATCTTCTTCTTTGAATCATACTTGGTGATATTCTGATTTCAAATCTAGCTTAGTGAAGTACTTGGCGTGTTGCACATGGTCTAACAGATCATTGATCATTGGGAGGGGGTACTAATTCTTCATTGTAATATTGTTCAATGCCTTGTAATTGATACACATCTCCAAGTCCCATGTTTCTTGGGAACAATTATGATGGGTGACCCACAAGGTGAGGTACTTGGTCGAATCATACTCTGATCCAAAAACTGTTGCAATTACTTATTTACTTCATTTGCTTCCATAATAGACTACCTATACAACCTAATATTTGGCAAGGGTGAGTCTGGAAATAATTGGATTCCATGCTCCACTTCTGTCTTAGGTGGTATCCCTTTTGGATCCTAGAACACTCCTCTATATTCCTATATAAACTCCTCCAATTGATGTTTATTCTTTTTAGTATACCCCTCCATAGATTCGTTCACTCTCATTAAATCATCAGACTGATTCTCTCTTAAGAAAATAAAAACATATTTCTTACTAGAACTAATCAACTTCTTGGCTTGATTGGCACTTACCAGTGAGATATCCAACTTGCCTTTATGTGCATCGATGATGTAGGACTTCCCATCCTTGATCAATCCATATTGGTTGGCTCTCCACATGAATATTGCATCACTCATATGCATGTAAGGGATTCCAAACACTACTCCACATACATCAAAGGGTACTACATCCAATTCCACTTCATCAATAAAATCATCACTTATAGAAAATTTAATCTTACACTGTTTCGTTACCTTTGTCTCTACATTCTTTTTCACCCAACCCAATGGATAGGGGCTAGGATGCTTGTGAACCTCCAATCCAAGCTTACTTAACAAATCTACTACTATGATATTATCCTATGAACTAAATTCAAACAAAGCATCTATCTTGGTCTTCTTGACCTGAATCTTGATGTGGAAGAGCTTGGCCATCTCCTTCTCTTCCTGGTGGTGAAGGCTACTCAGATTCACCTCCTTATACATATATTTTCAAACAATATTGTCATTCACATCCGAGCTACTTTCAACTTGATTTTTTGAATCTGTGGCTAGAATGCTTTTTTTCTTTCTGTCCTTCTTGTTGGTCTTCGAGTTCAACTATGGATGTAGTTTCCAACATTTTTCCTCATTGAGAACATCAATTTTGCAATGATTTCAATGGTTGTTGGTATATTTCATCTGTTGTGCAATGGTTGTTGTCTTCTTATCTTTTCCCCCTTTCCACTTCTTCTTCCCCTCCTTGGAAGATTCCTAGTGCTCTTTTTTCTTCGAACCACTTAGCTTCTCTTTCTTTCATCCTATGTTTTCTAGGTACTGTTCATGTACACACACATCATCCACTATCCTTGTCTTGAAGAGGATCACCTTCTTTCATAGATGACTATGTAAACCCACCAGATATTTGAGGAGTGCATATGGGTTCTTGGGAGAGATAACCAACATGATGAACATATTTCTGAACTGAGTGGTGTAGTCTTGTACACTCTACCCCTGCCTCTTCCTGAAGTAATGCCACCATATCCATTGGTCCTCTACATACCCGATAGGGTAGAATTGGGACTTGATGAGGGTTTTGAAGTCCTCCCACCTAGTTAGTGGTGGATTACTCTCTAGTTTAAGTTTTTAAGTGTGTCATTCCCACCAGGTTAAAGCATGGACCTCTAACATCAATCTAGCAAATGAAATATTTTTCCCTTCATCTATATGGTGAATGCTAAAATAAACTTTTAGTTGTTGCAACCAATGATTCAGTTTTAATGCATTGATCTCACCATGGTATGGATTCATTTCCACTTTCACTTCCATATTGAATAGGGACTCTGAAGGGTTCATGACACTCAAACTCAACTACTCTTTCTTGGATTATTTTCACGAGTCTTCCTGATATTTAGATTTCCCCATTGATCTATTCTATGAGCTAGAGCCTCCATCATCTTAGAACGGTCTGAGATTTCTTGCTAGAGCTTCCATGAGGAGGTTCATATTGTGACTGATTTCAACAACTTGTGCTTCCAACCACTCAAATATCTCTTCTGTTGGATCTCAAAGGTTATTATGAATAGACTCATCTACCATGGCTAGGGTTTCTGCAACTTCTCTTGATGTTGATTCCTGGATCCTGCAACTTCCCAAAAATACCCAAAAGAAAAAGTTGATATGATACAAATATGATTTGTAAATTGTCGTGGATATTCCAATGGAAGAGTTCATCACAACATATATAATGAAATACTTAAAATATTTACTATTAAGGTTATTTTTCCTTTAGATCTCTAGAATATCTAGTTACTGATTTTTTTCTTATGCATGGAATAGATAAAATGTAGAAAACAAAGAACAATAAAATACAATCACACCTTCCCCAGATAAACACAAGATATGACCTCAGAAACCCAATATGAGAGAAAACCTAGTTAGAAGGTGAGGCTTCTTTACTCTCTTTTCTATGGCATAGAAATGATGCAAGTACAAAGAAATAAAGACTCTCTATGGAGTAATCTTTGATTTGTGGCTCGTATGGATGCTACATAATCTCTCCTCCTTTTTTATTCTCATAGAATACCACTCTCATATTTTTTACTCAGCTATGGAACAAGACACAATGCAAAAGAATGGAACCTCTTCTCCTCCTTGTGTATTGGTATTTAACATGGCTTGATAGCCATCTAGGGGTAGGGGTTTGAATTCATCAACCTTAAATTGTGATAATGTTTTGGGCCTTCTAGAATGTTCTTATAAAATACACTATGTCGCTAGCCCTACATGTCTAAGTAATGGAAGTTGATGTGACATGATACATCCACTCGTACCATGGTGATCAATATGGCAGGTCAACTTGCAAGAGGAACAACTTTCTCATTCGAACTTCGATTTATGAACGATCTGCCCCATTGGAAAGGTATTGATGTGTTGAATATATATAGAATCTTCCTCCATTTGAAAATCATTTTGTTCAAAAAATCCTTCTTGAGGCCAATCTCAACACAAACTCGAGCATATAGCTCTCTGAAAGTCAATTTTTATTTATCTACACACAATATTCACAATATCCTCCATAAGTGAGATAGCTAGAAATATAAGGGAAAATTGGGAAGATGAACCCAAGATGGAAACCAAATAATGAACATAGAGTTTGGATTGAGTTCTGAGAACCATGGAGTTATAAATAGTCCCGCACTTCTCCAAAACCAAGGACCCTCTTCTAAAACTTTTTTATAATCAACATACATGATCAAAAAATTGAACTATAAAAAAACCCTAGAATAGAGAGATATTTTACAATTATTTCTCAAAGGTATAAATCCAATTGAGGAGGCCATTAAGCATTAAATCTACATATAAAAATTGTTGATCCATAGTTTTGATGGAATTGTGTGATCTTGAGCACTATGAAAAGCAAGTGAAGTGGAAGGTATTTTATTTTTCATTGCATCCATGAAGGGTACATGCTTTGAAGTTGAAGAGAACCTAGGGCTCACCTCTCCTCTTATAATCTCATACCAAATAATCTCAATACCAAATATATAGTTGAATCTTTACATAAGTTATAGTTATATAATAAATATTGCTTTGACTTTGCCACAAAATTAGTGTAATTCACACACAAAATTATATTATTCCCTTTTAAAGTCTTGACCATCAACTAAAATTTATCCTTGAAGATAATAGTTTCAACAAATACTTTGCTTGCAAACAATTCATCAAACACTCGACTACAGGGTTGGAATTTGGATATGACTTTACCCGTCAAATATATTTTTTTTGACATTTTTGGTATCTCTATTTCCCATCAAAAAACATTATGTATAAATTTGTTTATTTCAATAATGAAGTTTTGATAATAAAGTAACCCTTAAATAATGAAATTTTGATTAAAAAATTAATCTTCAATAATTGAAGTACTATTAAAATTTGTAACCTTCAAGTTCACATAAAAAAAATGGTATGTTCAACTTAAAGTTGACATGTCATGTTTTGAGGTGGTAGGCTAGAGATAAATACCACTTGTACTTGATCCAATTCTCAATAAATTATTCATACTTCATTTACTTCAATTCATTCACTCAATAAAATAGAAAGTCAATTGAAAATTTATAATGACCATTAAATGACACTTTCAACGCCATATTTAACTAGCTATTAAAAATTCAAAGAAAAAACAAATGATAGCACATAGAGATATGATGAAAAGATTAGAAAACACATATTTACTAAGGACTAAGAATGATTACCCTAAAAATGATTACCCTAAAGGGTCACAAAGTCAACTTAATTCTTACCATAACACACTATATGCATCTCACCATGATTTGTTTATCTTCACAACTCTCATTCCATGAATATAATAAGACTTTTCAATTAAGTAATAGTTAAAATAGAAACTATGTTCTTTGTTTATCTTCACAACTCTCATTCCATGAATATAATAAGACTTTTCAATTAAGAAATAGTTAAAATAGAAATTATGTTCTCACATTATTTTAGAGTTTAAATTTAATTCCTATGTAATGGAAAATTTTGATTACTAAGATTAAGGATATTGTTTTGAACACCAAGTGGTGAATACAATTCACATACACATACATTTCTAGATTTACAAGTTTTATACATTCCATCTATGCTCACTATTAGGATAATATTTATAACTTTAAAGTAAACTAGAATCTCAACATAGAAGAAAATCAGATAGATCATGCATGCAAATAAAAACAAAACATGGTTTTGTAGAAAAACACTTGAACATGAACATGAACTCAACATAATTGTTATAGGTCTGTTTTAGTCAATTTAAGAGTGGTAAAAAAATGACAAAGGTATTGTTATATAATTGATTCATTTAAACCTATTGTAAGCACCTTAAACAACCAACAATAGACAACAACTACTAGAAGAACGTCCAATGTATCTATGGATATATTTAAAGTCACGTTTCTATTGAAAGTAACCAAAATTAGCCACATTTCAGAATTTGAAATAAAAGTACTAGAAATTACAACATAGAAGCCATGAGCATGCAATAATATGTCAATATTTCAAGAGAAAAATGTAGGTCAATATGTCAAGAAAATAGAGTTTGAAACATAACCTAAATTTATATCAGAGATGCCATGAACTTGTAACAACATCGCGTGTGGAAATCCTTTATCACCCATGTAATTAATAATACTTGCATTCCACAAAACAATATATAATGAACATTAGAAATTCGTATATCATGGGCATAGACATAGTTGAAATTGAAATTTTTAATAGAAGACAATCAAAATTACATACATTTATAAAATTTATACAAAGTAGAAAAAACATATAAATTGATAATTCTTACATGTCAAAAAGTCTTCTTTCCTTTGCATTTTTCCAAATCTCATAAACTCCTTGCCAGTCCATCTCTGATATGTGAGGACCTGTTAATGATATACACATTAATGCGTCAAGTGTGTTAATTGAGAGTCTTTTTCTCCTTATATCTTTGATCATATTTTGTTTGAAAAAACCTTCTTTCACATGCAACGGTGCTTGCTGGTATGAGAAGCATGGCTTGCCATAATTTTAAAATATTTGGATACCTAGAATGCCAATATTTTGTTTGAGAAAACACTTTCCATGCATCTTTAATCAAGAATCTTTGTCCATTCAAATTAACCACATCAACAAATTCATATAGCTCTCTTTTAGAAGATGTAATATCAAAGAATGGTACATTTTCACCTTCATTTCATGTTTTATGTTGCAAATGGTAAAAAATTATTTCAAGCCAATGCTTTGAATTATTTTCTCTCACATAAAGATCTGATGTATAATGACAAGGACTAAACAACATTCCTACATTAAAGAGATGAAGATCTGAAAATACTGAATGGAAGCTCTCAACCAATGCTTGAACATAATTTTTTATAAGTTGAACTCTCGAGGGAGCCATCAATGCAAGCTTCCATTGGTTGTGTAATTTTCTCATCATGGATTGGAATGTACAACAAATCATGTCTATGGATAGTACTTTATTTGTCTTTCAAGAAAACCATCTTTAGAGTCTTTTAAGAATTTAGAAAGATGTACAACACCTTCTGCAAAATAATCTAGCCTAAAAAAATATCTTTTAAGAGTATTCAATGCATGGTCAATAGCTATTCCAAGATATTTGATATCCACATTATCTTGTTGTAATTTTTTGTTTAGACTATTCAAATCCGTAAAAAAATGAGAAAGCATATTCAAACAAAATTGAATTGACAAAATCCTTGCCTTGTGATACCATGAATTCTTTCTTTCTTTCTTCCACAAGCTCAAAATAGCAGACATCAATGTAACAAGTCTTTCAACCACGTGGCCCCTAGATAGACATCTAATCCCATGAATTTGAAGAACTTACAAGGATTCTAATTCCATTATCTCTAGTAAAGAAACGAGTTCATTATTTCTCTTTGTCGAATTTCCAACTGATGAGTATATTTTATTTGTTATTTTCTTGACATACAAAAATTATGGTATCTTCTTTGAGGCATACGATGTTGCAAGTGCTTCACAGTGTGCATTGCAATGAGTACCAATAATATTTGGTATATCATTCTTTATAAATGTGTCAAATCCATTTTCACATCCAACCATAGATGAAGCACCATCAATGAAAACTTCTATTAACTTTTCATTTTTCAATTTCCTTGTTTCCTTTAGATTAACGATGGTATCATATATAGTCTTTCATTTTCCGTCAAGAACACTAATCATTTTCATAAATTGTGAGATTATAGAGCCCAAACCTTTTAAGTCTAGATATGTGGAATACACTACAAGGTGTTCTTCCAAACCATTATCTATACTTTCATCTAACATTATAGAGAAAAATGGACTTTCTACCATTTTTTTAACTTGCACCTCTTCAAGGTAATCTGATATAGAGTGAATAAATTCAGTGACAACTTTTGTATTTATGTAGGAAGAATACTCCACGCGAGAAGGCATATTAGGTGTTTGTAAATGCATTTGAAGATGGCATAGATCTTCATAAGTAACAATTGTGATATTCTTCTGTGCAATAAAATATGCTAACTTCATGGGGGTTATCACCCTTTCCTTATTTCTCTTATTTATAGTCACTATGTGTTCTTGAATGGGTTTTGCCAACCTTTCAGTTTCATACAAATTTTTTTGAACTTATGTTTGATGATAAGAATATTTTGAATGAGTTGCCACAACATCATATTGAATGGTATTACATCTATTTCTAGTACCCCATGGGCCTTGATCCTTGTATTTCTCACAATTTTTGCACTTCATACGAGTCTTTCCATATTCAACATTGATACTATACACCCAAGGATGTTTTATATTCCACTCTTCTCAAAATTCACGTTTTGAGGAGGTATTCCTTCTCCTAGGACTATTAGATCCCCCTCCTTTTCCTTCTTTGTCATGGCCAAGAATTTCTAAATCATCAGCAAACTCTTCATCAATATCTTCATTAGGTTTATTATTCAAATCGGGTATATGTGAAATATCTTCAACATTATAAGTTTTTGACATGGTAGAATATCCATAAAATTTGTTCATAGTTGATTGACTCTTCTTTTTTAGAGGCATTTTTGTTCGAATAATTTACCTATACACAAAGCATGAAAAAAAATAATCAAATTATCATAATCAACAACTGGAATGATTAATTCATTTGAAGATTCAAAATGTTCATATGAAAATTCAAATATTTAAATCATATAAATATTAGTTATTAATTTACCTCTACACAAAACATTATAAAAATAATTAAATTATCATAATCAACAATTGGAATAATTAATTTTCATTTGAAGATTCAAAATGTTCGATAAAGATTCAGATATTTAAATCATTTGAATATTATTAAATTCATTAAAAGCAAAAAATTATTGTTTTTAAATAAAAATAAGTTTACGAAATAGAAATAAGTTAATAAAGACATAGCTAGCAACAAATTAAAAGGCTTCTCAGTGATAGTTCAAACTAATGCTCTTCAAAACCTTTAAAAAAATAGTTGCATCAATAGAAGCACAAAGCTGGTATAATACAAAGTGGAGTACAAAAGGTTGAGATGTCTCACATTGATAAAATAAATGAGAAAATATAAAAAAAAACCATTCAAAACATAAAATTCATGTTAGGGGAAGTTTAAAAAATTAATATAAATTAACTTAAATTTATCTTAAAAAATGCAATCTTAACTTAAACTCAAGAAATGACTTTAATTTGATATTCAAAATGAAGAACAAAGAAAGAATTGTTGCAATTTTATAAATTAATTAACTATATCCATCTTAAATATACATTAAGATCAGATCGATGTCAACTCCAAAGCTGAACATGGTTAAGAGAGATAATTTTTCTCTTGAAATTTAATTGATTTCTTTGATACTTTAATTAATTTGAGGTGGAAAATATATGTTAAAAAATATATGTTAAATTTAAGAACTAATTTTATAGTTTTAAGTTTTTGAACCAACTTATCTATATTTGGTATAGATTTCATGGCTACTACATGCAAGTTGATCTCTGATTAGTATATGGGTGCATGGTGTAAAAATATCAAAATAGGTCACACAAATCCCTATTTCCAACAAAAATAAATGAACGAACTAAATGGGTGCCTGTTGGTAGAGGGGAATCACAACAACTAATTAATTATTGTGTCAGCCTTACTATTTTGTCACTGATCATTCGAAATTTTTTGTGTTTATTCTATAAAATTTATACTTCAATAGTTATATCAAGAAGTTGGTTACATTTACGATTTATTTAGAAATAAGTAATTTTGATTATCCTATAAAATTTCTACTTCAATAATTATATCAAGAAATAATTATATCAAGAAGTTGGTTACATTTACAATTTATTTAGAAAATAAAGGACAAGACATCACGACCAACTAAGGATACGCAGGTAAACTTTAATAATTTAATTATTAGAAGTTTTTAATTCCAGATATCATTGTTGTAACTTGTAAATCAACTTCGTTGAGAAGCTTTCTCAAACTTACTTACATGTGCACTAATTAGCTTGTAGTCATAATGGTTTAAGATTGAAGGCGATTGTCTTGAGAATCAAATCCATGGATATTCATCCAATGCTGAATTAGATTAACTATCTTTCAATTAATATTAAGGACAATTTTATTTTATTTTTTTCCCAAGAAGAATAAATACAGACATAATGGATAGGATGGAGAGTCGGTGCATATGTTAGATAATCAGTTATATTATTGTTTCACATACTAAGTAAAATCATGTAACTTCTAACATCTAAAGGTAGCTACAAAGGTACCATGACCATTTGAAGTAATATAGATATTCTTACATGAAAACAAGAAAAAGAAATGGAACTAGTGATGGTTAGATAGTAGACACCAGACACTAATTACCAATTTATCACCCTGACCATAAGGTGCACACAGAGAGAGTCCAGATCGTTAAGGTGAAACAAATTTCAAATTTAGAAGAATGGCACACATAGATCCATAACACATCATTATTGAGGGGTAGAGTGGAGGTTCATTCAAATTATTGCAAGAGGATGGAAGTTACATTGATTTAAATGAATAATACACCCTTAATGGTATAACATTGCATAACTTGCAAATTTTCAGGGAATACTAAACACACTCTAAATTTCAAAATTTGGAAAAAGAATAGTAAGAAAAAATCAGGCTAGAATCAACTTAGTTGTTCGAACAAAGGTGAGATTTATCACAAGATGATTGAAGTTACAAGTCGACTAAGACAAGGTTAAAGGTGAGGATTTTAACAAATAATTTAACCCCCAATAGTTATCAGTCTGAGACGAAAGAAGAAATAATAAAAAAACATGGAGAATGTTGATGTAAATTGAAACTCAACTCCGATAAAGTTAATTTTTTATTATATTGGACAATTTAGGTAATAGAGAAGTATAATTCAAAATCCAAATAATTCAACAAATGTAAGGAACGAAGACAAAGAACATTCTACAATTGATCGCAAAGCATTTGCAAAGGAAAGAAGACCTTACATGTTGTCCTGACTCTTGATTCCTCTTAATCCCTTCAACCTTGTTGCCTTCTAATGGAATATGTGTCGAGAATCCTTCTGTTGTTTGCACCAATCTAGTGTTGCATGGTGCAATGCACTCAACAAAGACTCCAAACTCACAACTTGAGCGCCTTGGGTTTTGAACAATATCCCAATGGGTAGTGGGTTTCGAATAGTGAGACTAGGTAGTGAACAAAGTTGGTTTTTCCTTGTCAGTTGTCATAAGTTATTGAAAGGGACAATCAAAAAACAAAAGCTCTAGAGTCTCTAGAGTCCTGACTCCAGAGTTGCAATTTGTCGGCCCTAGTTTTGAATGGTGGGTAATTGAAAAACTCCATAGTTGCAACTTGAATGGTGGTCCGTGGGTAATGGGTTTGGTGGGTAACTCCATGCAACAAGAGACATCCATGCATTAACCACCAGTAACAACCACCAGCTTGTAAGTGGTATGTCCAAATTTGGAATGATACATATCACCTTTTCAAGGACTAGGAGATGACATGAATTAATAATATTCTATGAATTTTATGCCACGTCCTAAATTAATGACGTCTTACAAGTTTGATGCCCCCATCATAAATTAATGACGTCTTACGAATTTTGTGCCCCATCATAAAACGGATAAGGGAAATTAATGGGCTCTTGTCAAAGTTATGCCATGTCAGAAACATGTCGTATGAACTTCATTACCCGTTTCGGGAGATGGTGCCATAAAATATTTGTTCGTATTTGACGGAAAAAGTGCCTCGTGACGAGCATTTTTCCTGTCAAATTCCAACCTTGGATGGTGCATCTGCTAGATAGCCGGTTATACTATTATCGTACATACTAAGGCAAATCCTATAACTTCTAACAGCTAAAGGTCGCTACAAAGGTACCATGACCATTTCAAGTGATCTAGAGATTCTTACATGCAAACAAGAAAAATAAATGGAACTAGGGATGTCTAGATAGTAGACACTTTAAAATGATTATAGATTGATCACCCTGACCATAAGGTTCAGAGAGAGAGTCCAGACCGTCAAGGTGGAACAAATTTCAAATTTGGAAGAAGGTTACACATAGATTCATAACACAACATTATTGAGGGGTAGAGTGAAGATTCATTCAAATTTATACAAGAGGAGGGAAGTTACACTTATTTAAATGAATAATATTTCTTTAATGGTATAAAATTTCATAACTTGCAAATTTTCAAGAAATATTAAACGCACTCTAAATTTTAGAATTTGGAAAAAGAATAGTAAGACAGTCATGCTAGAATCAACTTAGTTGTCCAAACAAAGGTGAGATTCATCCCAAGATGATTGAAGTTACAAGTCGATTAAGACAAGGTTAAAGGTGAGGATTTTAACAAATAATTTAACCCCCAATGGTATCAATCCGAGAGGAAAGAAGAAATAATTAAAAACATGGAGAATGCTGATGTAAACTGAAACTCATATCCGATAAAGTTATTTTTTTATTAGATTGAACAGTTTAGGTGTTATAGAAGTAGAATTCACAATCCAAATAATTCAACAAATGTAAGGCATGAAGACAAAGAACATTCTACAATTGATCACAAAGCATTTTCAAATAAAAGAGCACCTTCCCTATTGTCCTGACTCTTGAGTCCTCTTAATCCCTTTAGCCTTGATGCCTTCCAATGGACTATTTTGTTCAAAATCCTTCCTCTTTTTGCACCAATCCAGTGTCGTACGATGCAACACACTCAACACAGACTCCAAACTTACAACTTACAAGCAGAATTGTTGATGATACTTTCAAAGAGAACTCCAAGCCAACGTTTGTAGTTCAGTTCGACCACCAAGATCTTGGATGATTCTATACCAAATAAGGCAGGTATTTCTTCAAGAGAGAAGGATTG
>ML825831.1:14562-36521 GCA_009831015.1 Picea engelmannii | reverse complement strand
CAAACTTACAACTTACAAGCAGAATTGTTGATGATACTTTCAAAGAGAACTCCAAGCCAACGTTTGTAGTTCAGTTCGACCACCAAGATCTTGGATGATTCTATACCAAATAAGGCAGGTATTTCTTCAAGAGAGAAGGATTGTGTGACTTCAACTAAAGATAGTGTGAACATGGAGACTACATTTACAAAGATGTATGCATAGTGCTTGGTGTATTGGGTATCAAAATTTCGAGGTTGCTCGCTAAATGTTTGATTAAATGCTTACTTCACTTTAAAGTATACATGTGCGTGATTATAATTAATTTTAACTTAAATTCATAGACTCCAACCATAAAAGAAGAAAAAGTAAAACACATTTTGAAATGCAAACTGATACCTTAAATAAATCTATCTCTAATTATGATTTGTTCATATATATATATATATATATATATATATATATATAAGTTAAATATGAGAGATGAGACATTATTACACATAAACAAAATTCTATTGAACAATTGAATTATTTACAATAGATAGTGACTCTATTATATAGACTTTACAAATTGTTATTAGATCTAATTTATTCCCAATATACAAGAACATGTTGAGATAATATCTCAAGTACACACCAAACTAAGAGACTAAGTTGTTGAAGATATCTCACAACCAAGTAGATCTACAAAGAACTCCTAAACATTAAGAGCAAATAACTCATGTAGATATAAAATCTACATTACAACAATTAACAAATTACAACTTTATAGTATGATGAATAATCCCACATTAAGCACAAAACAAGTAGGTGTTAATTGCTCCAACACCCTCCCTTAACGAGTACTTGTCTTGATCTATGTTAGGTAAGGTCTTCATGATCATCTTTAACAATTTTAAAATCTTATAGAGGACTAACTCCATCAAGTTGTTTCATAACCCTCGTAAAGTTGTAGCTCCTGAGTTGAATTCCTAAGTTCCCAGATTCCACCTCCCCAAACTCCCAAATCAAAGATCTCCTAAAGTCAATTACTGGAGAGAAATCTATACACAGGTATTGTAACCTCACTAGTGCATTGCAATTCGCATGCATGTCTCAACAAATAATGATGGAACATTCTGAAGATCCACAACTACTAAACTAGCTGGAAAACCATCCATTTTGCACTTTTACATGCACTTGATACCCTCTAACTTTTGAAATACAATTGCAAACCAAAAAATCAATTACTTGTTTGTAATTTCACCAAAAATACAAAAGAAGTGGCCATCCTATGGACATACATCCATCTACCGAGAGACCTAGGTACTTGACCATGGTACTCGCGAGTTCTATAGGAAAATAGTCTAGATACATAATGTATTTGAGTGAGTCTTACAAGAAATTTCACTTCATTATAATCTAATCTTTTAGATTCATCAACATCATTTATTTCACAAACAAAGAATAAATCAAACATACTCTCTCTGCATAGGCAAACTAATCCAAAAACAAATTAAAATGAAGAAAGAATCTACTGTGACCCACTCTAAGCTAATCCTACATATGTACAAAGGATTAGAATTGTAGAAATTGCAAGATAACAACCCCTTTGATGAGACATTATTACACACACAAACAAAACTCTATTGAATAATTGAATTATTTACAATGCATTGTGACTTTATTATAGAGTTCACAAGTTGTTATCTTATTTTCAATATAGAGATAAACTCTACAAACTCTACATCAAAATAATTAACAAATCGCAACTTTATAATATGATAAATAATTTCACATTAAACACAAGTCAAGTAGGAATTAATCACTCTAAGAAAAATATACTATTATTCAAGAATAATAAACTTAGATCTCTCTCTCTCTCTGAAAGAATAATAAACTTAGATTTCTATAACTTCTTATTTATTTATATATATTTATATATATAATATTTGTTATCTTCTTTTTAATTTGTATAAAATATTTTATAAATCAACATGTGTGGTGTGATTTTTAATGTTATATATATATATATATATAATTTTATTTTTAATTTGTATAATTGTTTTTATTAAATCCACATGTGTGGTTTTTAATGTTATAAAAAATAAATAGATATTACAATTTCTTAAATATTGAATTACAAATAAGTTTCACTTTTATTGCTAATATAATATTCAACTATTGGAAATTTTAAAATTGTAATTTGATTCATATTCATTAAAAAAAAAATACATAATGCTAAATTTTTTAAATAATTTTTTTATATCATCAAATAATTTAAATTTATACAAAATATTTAACATTAAAATATTTAATAAATTAATGTGTAAAAATCATAATTCTATAGTAAATTATTTTGTATCTTTTTTCTTTTTTTCCATGGGATTTTTTTTTTTATATTCATAAAAATATAAAAAGTTTTCTTACAACAGTCCTTTCGACATAGGACCTTTGATCAAGCACTATGATGGCAACGTACAAAGCTAAGCACTATTCTCAAAACTAAATATCCTTATGATGCATCCAATACATAACGATAATAGTACAAAAAACAAAAAAAGGAGGAATATGTCTCTCTAAACTTAGCAGTCACTCTATGACCAAGTGCCAATAACATTAAAGGTAGTCTTTGATAAAACTATCTCTGTATCAATTAGAACAACTTTAAGTAATGAGTAGGACCCTCATTACCATCCTCCCAATGGGTATAAGCAATGCTTCCAGGCATATTTGTTAGAGCCAGCTTTGATAATCTATCTGCCTCTTGATTCTCTTCTCTGTATATATGAGCAAAGGATATATTCTGAAAAAGTGGAAGTGTATATATGATCCTTTCCTTCCATCTTTCGAGTGCTACATCCTAGAGAGATACCCTCTGATTTAGCCACTCGATAACTATCTTGGATTCCCCTAGCTTATGTAAGTCTGAAATTGACAATCTTACAACCAATGTTAGAGAGGCCCAAGCCCCCAATAGTTCATCCCTACTATTTGTCCGTCCTCCATAATTGAATTTCCACAAAAAGGAAGTGTTACTCTTAATCTTAATCTTACCTCCAACCCCACTTTGTCCACCACACTGTTGCGCTGCCCTATCAAACCATGCAATGGATTTATCTTCCAAAAGATGCACATGGACAGTTCGAGGGAGAGTGTATCTTTCCTTAATTCCATAAATGTTGATTGCACCAATAAATTTGTATACTACCTTCTGAATTGAGGGGGAACCTACCTCAAAGATAGTCAGATTCCTTTCATGCCAAATGTTCCAGCATAGAAAGGTAGGCAACGTAGGTAAATTTGGATTCATCTTTGTCCAATTTTCACAGAATTCTTTCATTGTTAGACCAGACCATCCACTCGAGAAATTTAGTGCATTTTTTACACTGTCCCATACTAAAATGGTGAATGGACAATCCACAAATAGATGCTTACATGTCTCCCTCCTGCCTTTTCATAGGAAACATATTCCTGGTCCCACCCATCCTCGTTTTTGGAGATTTTTCCAGGTTAGTATCTTGTTTTCTGCTACCAACCATGTAAATAACCTAATTTTTAAAGGGCAGTCCCATTTCCATAGTTTTCTCCTCCAACCGCCTGCTTTTTGAGTCCATATCTTTGTCGCGACTGCATTGTACACATTTTTAACCGTTAGTTGTCCAGTATTATCACCCCCCATCCATAGTAAGACATCTGAATGATCCTATAGAAGTATGCTTGAGCTTATCAATATATTTTTGTACTTTCCCATTCTAAGGCTAAGTCTCCCTCAAGCTTCTCGAGCTCCAAGCTTGTGCAGTCGAACCAAGTGGAGCAAAGAGTTCCCTATAATAGATCACATCTCGCTTGGTAAAGCAGGTGAACATTTTTTTGGTTCAGTCTATCAACTAACTCTTTTGTTAGTAAAGAGTCCTTTCCCATACCCAAGATGACATCTTTCCCAATAATGGATTGACCTATGCCCAGATTCCAAGAAAGCTATTGTAAAACAAGAAGTAAATAATTGATTAATTTTTTCCAAGTCTGAGATCCATAAGTCAAAACTACAGAGGCCAATCTTAACCACATATGGACCGATTCATAAGGAAAGTATTTATCTTTTATCACCCAGTTCCATATTTTAATTTTCGTCAAAACTCTCCATAGTGTATTTGATGCTAGAGCCCTGCAAAAAATGAATATATTTCTAAGCCCCCAGCCTCCATAAAGCTTTGGCTTCGAAACTGTTTCCCAATTACACAAATGGTAGCTTATGCTCTTCTCGTTGTAGACCCATAGAAAGGAGAAAACTAGCTATGTAATTTTATTTAGAACAGACACCGGTATGTGCGCTAAAGCCAACCAATAAACGGGAAGACTTTCCAAAACATCCTTTACAACAACATACCTGTTTCCCAGAGATAACAACTTGTTACACCAATGATTAATTCTATGGGCAAATTTTTCAATAATCCATCGTGAGTCCTCATCTTTGTAGCTATCTAGTTTTAGATAGTACCCTAGATATTTAAAGCCCCCTAAGAGATATTTGGAATCAAAACTAAATAAAAAATTCAACTCATCAAGAGTTTCCTGCTGTGCTCTAGTGTGGAGGAAGGTAATTTTTTGTACATTAATTCTCAGCCCCAATGCCCGACAAAACATATTGAGTATTTTACTAATATCGATTCATTCAGACAACTTTGCACTTGACATAATAATCACATTTTCCACAAAAAACATATGTAAAATCTTTATTATTCTAGAAACTTTGATCCCTATCAACATCCCCTTGGCTTGTCCTTTTTTTAACATAATTCTAAGGACTTCCATCACTAGTATAAAAAGGAAGGGTGATAGAGGACAACTCTGGCGAAGCCCTCACTTTCTCTGAAATAAATTTGTCACCTCCCTATTGATCATAATAGCATATACAGTGGATGTTACGCAACCCATCACCCAATTAGTTTTTTCCATCCAAAAGCCGCATTAGAGGAGGATAAGCCTCAGGAAGTCCCAGTTAATGCAGGCATATGCCTTCTTGAGATCCAACTTTAGTATTATAGCTTGGAGTTTTTTTGTCTTTATGCTATGCAGGCACTCCTATACCATGCCAATAGCATCTAAGATATGCCTTCCCTTGAGGAATCCTAATTGTTCCTCTGATAGTGCTTGGGAGAGTATAGGTCGAATTCTCTTTGCTATGATTTTTGCAATAATCGTGTAGCATAGATTGCAAAGAGAGATTGGGTGGTAATCAGAGAACTTACTGGGACGATTAACCTTGGGGATCAGTGCTATAAAAGTCGAGTTTATCTATTTTATAACTTCACCTTTTAATCTAGACTCCTCCACAACATCGAGCAAATCCTGCCCGAACAACTCGAAATAATGAAGGAAAAATTCTACATTCTAGCCGTCTGGCCCGAGACTTTTATCCTTTGAGAAGTCTTTCAGAACCTCTAGGATTTCCTCCTTTGTGCAAGGATTTTCTAGAGATAAGATTTTGTCTTGGGAAAATCCTTACAGCAACAACCTGGTCACCAATAATATTTGTTCTCATGTCCTGATAGCAAGATTTAAAATGATTGATAAGAACATTCTTTGTGTCATCTTTTTCTAAATGAATCCTTCCCGCTTCATCCTCAATCTCCCAAATGTGTTTTTTATTCCTTCGATAGTCACAATCTAAGTAATCATAATAAGGTATAAATTAAAACTTAAAACAATAACATTAGTAATATAAAATTATTTATAATTATTAGTATATATAGAATTTATATAAATCCAAAATTTAAAATTAAAAACACATATTTAAAATATACTTTGAATTTCATGGTATTACGTTTTCCCTAGTATGTTTCCTCACTTTCATCCTTACTTATTAAGAAAACATATTATAATATTCTTAATATCTACCTTCATCCTTTTATATGGTATATGAAAATTGTATGAAGATTAAAAAAATAGGTTATAGAAAACATACAAATATATTATTTCTATTTTTTTCTTATATATAAATATAAATATAATTTTATTAATAAATGTAAATTTTAATTTTTTATATATAAATATAAAATTTATTTATTTTTTATTAATAAAATGTTAAGATATTTAACAAAATTTTATATTTGTTATAATTTCTTCACTTACATATTATATTAAGAAATCGATATTACTTCTTTAAATATAGCTTAAGTGGATTAAGAAATTGATATTACTTCTTTAAATATAGCTTAAGTGGATCTAGTAGTTAAAAACATGTGTTTCTTCTCAAGAAGTTATAAATTCAAATCCAAAAAAAATAGGATATATATACTTCCCTAAACTTTACCAATCAAAAAAATAAATTATTATTATTATTATAAACCTTCCATAATTATGATTTCCATACTTAAATGTCATGTTACAAATCATTTTAATATGATTTCTCCTTTTTTTAACATAAAAGGGGATGTGATTGTTCCACAAAAACCATCTCAAACACAACACCTTTGGGGATGTGGTTGTCCAACAAATTTAATCTATTCGTGTAAACCATCTCAATCACAACACATTTTGAGATCGTAATGAAATAGAAACCACCTTTTTTTGAAAAGCATTTATTAAATAACAAAAAAACCACAAAATATATAACTCATCATTAACCCCCCCCCCAAAAAAGCAAATGTAAATTATAATGTATATCATCGAAGAATCTTATGGAGTCTTTGTAAATGAAAAGATTACAATGATCTAGCCATATACTCTTTCAAATGTCAAATATGCCATTCTATTTGAAAGGCGACATATTTTAGAATTTAAGATTCAATTGTTTTTACTTCTCAATAATAAATTATTATTATAAGTAAAATAATAATTTCAAATCTTATAATTAATTATTGTTTATTGAAAGATGATATATTTTATAGTTTAAGATTCAATTGCTTTTTTTATTTTTTTTATCAATAATAAATCATTATTGTAAGCAAAATAATAATTTCAAATATTGTAATTATTGTTTTAAAATATATGTGGTACTCTAATTGGTGAAGGTTTATGGAAGGCTTGGTTATTATTTCCTCCATTTAAATGATATGTAATTTCTTTTATTTGGGTTTCCACTTAAAACTCTTGTGTATTGTGTATTTGTGGTTATATGTTGAAGATATCTTGAATACAATCATAAGTGATGAATTGTTGATATTATAAGTGATGAATTGTTGATAACTTAATGTTTACATGTTATGGTTGAAAATGGTAAAAAATGCTCAATATTAATTCAACCCCCCCTCTCAATGTTGGTGAGTATTCCAACACATCAATTGATTTTGTCATTAGAAAACTTTAAGATGCATAGGTAAGTTAAATGTATCGATGTTCTCTTCGTTAACTAGTCCAATGTATGAAGGTCGTGGGTGCGGCGTAGTGGTAAGGTCGGTCATGTAATGACGGTCAGGTCTCGGGTTCAAACCCGAACATGGGCGTTGCTCGCTGCCTAATTAACCGTTCTGAGCCAAGCTCACCACCTTTTGAAATAAATTTGAGCGAATTGGGTGAGTAATGTATGGTATGCAACTGATTGAGGTAAAATTTGGAATGGGCGTGAGCGTTAGGGTTCGTCTGGCGTGAGCGTTAGGGTTTGAGGTGCAGAGAGGCTCATGGCGGCGCCAGGGGGCGGGATCCCCGCCCCCCCTTCCACGAAATCGGTCGAAGATGCCTTTCGCAGGCTTATTCACAGTCAAGGGAAGAAGTCTTCTCCCCCAGAGATCCCGAAATTTATAAAGAAACTGGACGAAATTCCTGAAATAGCCTTACCTGAAGAGAATCCAATGAAGATAGCAGTATCTCTAGCCAATCGAGGATTAGTCGGATAGTTTATGGGCCTGTGGCCGTCCACCAAAACAACTGATGATTGGATACAACGGAACTGGCGACCGAACCTAGCGAATGGGGTAACCTGCTACCCAGTAGGAAGAGGCTATTTTGTTTTTGAATTCATCACTGAAGAAGACCGAGATTTGGTTTTCAGAAACAGACCTTACTTCATGGGGACCCAGGGACTCTATTTAAACAAATGGACACATGATTTCAATCCATTGGTGGATACGCCTAAGGAAGTGCCAGTTTGGGTTAGGCTGCCGAATCTCCCTATACACTGCTGGGACTACGAATCACTGCAAAGAATCGGAAACGAAGTAGGCAGGTTCATAGACAAAGCTGATAACAAGGGACAATATACATGTGCCAGAATCTGTGTGGAGGTCAATATGGAGGCAGGACTCCCAGAAGCTATCAAGTTAACCGTTGGCTCTTGGACACACTACCAGAAACTGGACTACGAGCACCTGTCGTTCAAGTGCAGAAACTACCAGGAACATGGTCATTTTCAAAGGAACTGCCCCAAACTACAAACCAGCGGGACCGAGGATGCAGAAGGTTGGCAAAAAGTAAGGAGAGGGAAAAACTCGCAGAATACAAAAAACAGAGACAAGATGCATCAGGAACCATCCAAAGAAGGTAACCCTAAGAACAACTCTCAAGATAACCCAAAAGCGCAAGGAAATCCCACTATATCTATTGAAGAAGGAGAAAATCAACAATCAGGAGATCTAGTGAGCCCCAGCACAGGAGCTAAAAGCATAGGATCGAGTAAGGAAGATACCAATCTGGATACAAACACTGAGGCCGAAACAGAGGAGGAGGAGGACACGGAAGCAAGCAGCCCAAAAGGAACACCTGACCAGCCTAGACGAGGAAGAAAGACAGAGAAAAAAAGACGAGAAGAATTGTCCTATAAGGAAGTAACTCTGGGTACTCAGCACACAATTCCGGCCATGATAAATACTAGACAAGGATCAAAACAGGGGAAGACGCCAAAAGGTGCTCCCCTTCCTCAAACAAGTAAATAATGCAATTAGTCTCCTGGAACTGCAGAGGACTTGGCAGCAAGACAAAAGAAGAAGCCTTGAGAGACTTAACAAGGCTAGCTAGACCTGAAGTCCTCCTTATTCAGGAGACGAGACTTGAGGAGGAAGACTTCCTCCGGGCAAGTAATCTTTTTTGGAAAAAAGGCTCGGGCCGGGCAGTAAGCGCCTGAGGTGCCTCAGGGGGATTAGCAACCCTTTGGGACTCTTCAAAGATCGAACTAATAGAAGAAGCAACAACCACTCACTAGCTCTACACTAAGCTGCTACATAAAGGATCCGGGCATCTGGTAAGTCTTTTTAACCTGTATGTTCCTGCTTTAATTAATGAGAAGAAAGACTGCTGGGAATCCTTAACTCTTTTTCTTAATCAAAGCAATACTGTAAACCTTATAGTGGCAGGAGACCTAAATGTCACCCTCTCTCAAGATGAGAAGAAAGGGGGTTCGATAGTTAGAGATCCTGCTCGGGAATGGGTTGAAGATTTAATTTCAGATTGGGAACTTGAAGATATTACCCCAACAAATGGAAAATTCACTTGGTCTAACAGGAGATTAGGGCCAGGACATATTGCCGCCAGACTTGATCGCTTTCTTGTCCAGTCTTCCTTCCTTTCTCTTGGACTGATACCTCCAAAGTCCTGCCCCATTCCACTTCAGATCATAAGCCTGTTTCCCTGTCACTCTTCCCCCCTTCTACCCTGGGTCCTCTCCCCTTCAGATTTTGCCCTTCTTGGGCGCAACATGAAAACTTCCTTTCTCTAGTCCTCCGCTCCTGGAACCATTCCATCTCGGGTTCCCCCTTCTATGTGTGGGAAGAGAAACTTAGGAATCTCAAATTGAATCTAAAATTCTGGGCCAAACACCTCGGAACCCCCCTGGAGGAAAAGGGAAAAATTCAGGAAAATCTGGAACGGCACCAAGCAGTCATGGAAGAAGTTCAAGTTACCCAGGAACTTCTCAATCAGGAATCTAATTTGCAAAGACAGTATCACAAAGTCTGTAGAGATGAAGAAACTTACTGGAGAATTAAATCGAGGGCACTTTGTCTCCAAGAAGGAGATAGGAATACCTCTTTCTTCCATAAACAAACGCAAGCAAGGAACAACTACAATCACATCAGCGAAATCCATTGGCAAGATCAACTCTACACGGATCCTGAAGATATCAAAGAGGCCGCCCACTCTTACTTCAAAGATCTCTACTCTGCCCCCGAACAAGAGGATTTGGTGATAGACTCTTACCCGCTCTCCGAAATTCCAAATCTGGTTACAGAAGAGGACAACAGAATTTTAAAAAAACCTATCAGCATGAAAGAAATTAAGAAAGTAGTCTTCAGAATGAACCTTGATAAGGCTCCAGGACCGGATGGGTTCACCCCCCGCTTCTTCATCCATTGCTGGGATATTATCAAAAAATATTTAAGCAAAATGGTCATGAGATCGCAGGTCTGCAATAAACTTTATGGCAGTACAAACTCAGCTTTCTTAGCACTAATTCCAAAAGAAAAAGGAGCAAAAAACTTTCCCAGATTTAGACCGATCTCCCTATGTAACACAGGTTATAAAATCATTACTAAAATAATCGCAAATAGGCTTAAAAAAACTCTGTCAAGATTGATCCCGGAAAGCCAAGGAGGTTTTGTTCATGGAAGGCAAATTCTAGACAATATTATCCTTGTCCAAGAAGCTATACACTCAAGTTGCACAAAAAAGGAAAAAGTTATGGCAGTCAAGCTCGATTTAGCTAATGCTTTTGATCGTGTAAGATACGATTTCCTGTTTGCAGTTATGCAGAGATTTGGGTTCGATCAACAGTTCATAAATTGGGTGAAGGCTTGCATCAAGGCTCCCTGGGTTGCACCCCTGATAAATGGACGCCCAACCAAGTTTTTTCAAGCCTCATGAGGATTGAGGCAAGGGTGCCCCCTTTCCCCAATGTTGTATGTTTTACAAGCTTCAGTTCTCAGCTTTCAGCTTCAAAGCGCTCTACACAACAGATCTTTCTCGGGCATTAAAGCAGCTCCCTCAGTTAAGGAGGTCATTCACACACAATTCGCCGATGACACGCTTCTATTGGGTGCTGCTACTCTAAAGACAACGAGGACTCTCAAAACAGAGCTAGATATTTACAAATCTTGCTCCGGCAGTGAGATTAACTACCACAAAAGCACGGTTTATGGCTGGAACTGTAATCCTAGAGACATGCTGCAGATAAGTCGGGTGTTAGAAATGGAAGCAATTATAGCCTAGGACAAATTCATTTACCTCGGAATTCCAATTTTTAAGTCTTCCCCTAAGGTAGCTCACTGGATGCCCATGGTAGACAAACTCAAGTCTAAGATCCAATCTTGGGGAGTACATTGGCTCAATAAAGCAGGTAAGCTGGTGCTAATGAATGTAGTCATCACTAGTCTTCCAATCTACCAGTGCTCGGTTCTCCTCGCCCCCAAAACAATCTCTAACAAAATTGATGAGCTTCTTAGAAATTTTTTTTGGGAGGGAGGTAAGAACTGTGAAAGGAAGCTTCATTTAGTTAAATTGGATAAAGTAAAGAAACCAAAGATGAAAGGAGGACTAAACATAAGGGATGTGGCGTCCCACAATATTGCCATGGGAGGAAAGATGCTCTAGAATATGATAACAGGAAAGTGATCCTGGAGCAAGCAATTACTTAGGAAAAAATACTTCTCAGGGAGACGGGACAGATGCTTGGAGAAGCCTACAAAAATGAGAAAAGGCTCGCCTATATTCCACTTGTGCCAAAGAGCCACGCCCCTCCTCAAGTCTCGTCTCACCTAGATTCTGGGGAATGGATCAAAGATCAGTATTTGGGATGATTCCATTCTCGGTGGTCTGCCCTTTTTCGGTTCTAAGAGAAATCGAGAACATCAAGGATTGGTTGTTGCATAAAAATTGTAGAACTCTTTGGGATATATCTCGTTGGAAAAATGATGCCAAGAGATCCTGGGAAGGCTGGAACCTAGGCAGCTATCCAGAGGAACTCAACGAGGAAGCGTCTACCCTGCTGGAATTACTTCAAGGAAATTCGCCTCTAAGTGCTGAAAGTCTAGACAAAAGAGGTTGGGGAATAAGCTCAGGGGTTTACACTGCAGCTGCTGGTTATAAGATAGTCACAAGTGTCCCTTGGGTTCCTCCCAACCCTGGTCCGTGGAAAGCCCTTTGGAACTTTCCCTCTATCCCCAAGGTCGACCTCTTTGCCTGGATGCTTTTGCATAACAACATCTTAACCTTCGACAATTTGAAGAGAAGGGGCTGGGAAGGGCCCTCTCGCTGCCCCATGTGCACTCAATTAGAAGAAACTATTGCCCATCTTCTTTTCAAATGTGATTTTTCCAAAGGAGTCTGGGAGCTCCTTGTGGGTCCTTTAGCCTCTAAGCTTCCAACTGAGAGTCAGGAACTTTTTAACAGTTGGATGTCCCTGTCTCCTTTTGACTTAAAAAAAAAGCACCTGCTGAAAACAATATGGATGTGGATACCAAAATTCGCCTGTTGGAAGATATGGCTAGAGCGAAACAACAGGATTTTTAAGGAAGAAAAACGACTGCCAGCTCAGGTTGCCATTAAAATCCAGACCATGATTTCAGAAGCTATTAATGCGAAGCCTTCCATCCATAACTCTGCCCCGACAACTGAGGAAGAAGAGAATTGGCTCAAGGATTTTAGACCAGCCCACCAGAATCATAATCAGATCATTCCTCCAAGAATCAGAAATTGGGAAATTCGTTTGCCGGAACAAGAATTCCTGAGATGGAGGTTGTCCCTAGACGATTGGTGGCTCCTATTTGATGGAGCCTCGAAAGGCAACCCTGGCAGGGCAGGGGGAGGAGGAATACTTCTCGAACCTAATGGCTCAATTAAACTATCTTTTGCCTGGGGTCTAGGATATGCTTCTAACAACCAGGCCGAATTCCTAGCACTCTGGCAAGGGATAAACCAAGTTCTCATGCTGGGCATTAAAGAGGTCAAAATTGCGGGGGATTCTAAACAAGTAGTGGATGCCATTAACCATAATAATCCTCCAAAGGACATGAGATTGGCTCAATTATACAAGAGGATATGCATCCTCTTGGATCAACTAAAAGAGTACAAAGTTTATCATGTGCTCAGGACGCTGAATGGAGACACAGATAAAGAGGCGAACCGAGGATCTCTGCAAAACAAAGGACAACTTAAAATCAATGAGGTAATTTCCCATCATCCGATTCCCTAAAATTGCAGTGGCTGTCTGGACAGATTCCTTCACATCGTTCTGGCCTCAGACAGGAAGGACGACAACACACTTCTCTAGTCGGACGGACAAGATCCAATCATGGAGATATGAGATCTCACTCCACCCGTGAAGAATATGATCAGGGGCAGGAGGACTCGCTGATAAAATTCCATCACTCAATACCTTATCAGTCAAGAAGTCGGGCGTGCAGGACGCAGGAAGCAAGGAGCAATCACGATTTGAGCATACCAGTCATGGAATCGAGCTCTAAAACCCCCCTCACGCCTAAAGAACGAATAGAATTGATCAGAGCTGAACTGGAAAGCATAAGGGCATCCACCAACCAGCAAAATTGGGAAAATCTGAAGTTTGAAATGGAGGACCTCAAGGATGAACTCTCAGACGAAATTCACGCTGGCCTGAAAGACGCAGCTAATCTCATGGGCGACTTAGGAAAACGCCTCTACAACCTGGAGCAGAAAGTGGAGGAGTTAACCACAGCATTCAACAAGATCTCAGAAGCATCTGCAGAAGCGGCCACCAGCACCAGACACAAAGGAAAACGCTAAGGGCATAACAGTCGTCTCAGTTTGTAAGGAGCCCCAGCCCAGATTTTTGGTTAGAATAATGCTGTCCATTTTTAGATGTATGGCACCTCTAGGAGTAAAACCTTATTGTAGATGGTAAATACTTCTGGCTGGAAAATGTATTACAGAGCAGTAGCTCTGAGTGGATATGTAAGGGTTCGACAGCCCTCTCTGCCTTATTCTAAATAAAGCTCCATACCCGTTTGTGTTAAAAAAAAAAAAAAACTAGTCCAATGTATGAGATTTATTAACATGGTTAAGGTGTTTCTTCCATTGTAACCCCTCTCAAGCAACACCCTAGGTGACATTTGGATTTTGTGTTGCAAAGATAGTTTGTTCTATGGTTTTAGATCACCTATGAATAAAAAAGGATAACTATGTGGTACCTTTTATCACACAAAATTTCGCTTGGGAAAATCGAACCACAAGAGTCATTAATGCGACACAACTTGGAGTAAGAGCCACTTTCACCTTAGAAAATACTCCCCTCGTTCTAGTGATGGATTAATCCAACACAAGGAGTCTTCCCTAACGACCTCAAGGGAAAGGAGGGAAATGAGCAAATGATTTGGAAATATCCCTATTTTTTTCAATTTAATAAGGTGGCTAGGGATTGAAAAAATAAGGCTTGGGAGAGGAAACATGGTAAGTTGGGATGTCGCCTACAAAAACAATGTTAGAAAAAAAATCCCAGGACAAAATATCATGAAGTAATCCCCAAAACCACTATCAAATCAGCAAGTAAGGATTGTTGTCATAAAATTACAACAAACTAAAGGTTATAACAATAATGAATAGAATGAAACCACTGTAATATTTCACCGTTAAAATTAGGAAGTAATGATAATAGATGAATGTCCTTAACAAGTAGATAATTATCCAATACTTAGGTTGTTTTGATGGTTAGAATGGTTGGAAAATTAATTTTATCAGTAGTATATAACAACCCTAAATGTTGTAGCAAAATTTTACTATTGTGGCAAGAAATCATGGTCAAAATTAGGAAATGAATATGCCAAGTTGTAGCCCTTAACTTATCAATCAATATCTAGTCATTAGACAACAAATTCCACGGTGAATTAGAAATTAAATTGAGAGTTATCAACAAACTTTATGCATCCCTAATGGATTTAGATTTACATTTATAACATCATCAAGAAAATTAAGAAAATTTCACAACGTTTTTGCATCAATACCTTGCTTAGGACATGAACAATGCAATAAAAAAGAGAACAATTTCAATAGAGAAATTTTCACATTTATCAATGCAACTAGTGCCTTATCTTCAAAGGGTAAATGAATTCAAGGGATAGAGAACATTCAAGAGGGGAAAAGTTTAGGGAGAAAGCTAGACAACAAGATCTAGAGGAGTCTCAACAATATCTAGATTTATGTTGTCCTAGAATATCTAGCAAGGGATTCCAAAACAATCCTCGTAGGTATTCTATGCTTTCAAAATAACCTTTTGAAAGATCACAAGGGAAGGAGGGATGATTCCTCAAGGGATTATAAACAATCCTTAGGGGATTCATCCTGCAAGGTTGGAAAGCTAAAGGAGTCTTAAATATCTTCAACCAATATCCTTGCAAATAATCAAAGGGAAATTAGGGTTTAGGGTTTTAATGAAAACCTTGAACAATAGCATGCAAAATATCCAATAAAAAGAGATAATATCCACTTAAAACCAAGATGTCTTGCATAGAAACCCTAGAAAACACCTTCCATCCATAAGAAATTCTTCCTCAAATGAAAAGGTCCACCCAAGAGACGCATCATACTTCTTCTCCAAATTTGCACAAGAAGACAAGAAAGTGGAGTGAAAATATCCAAGAGAGGAGAGACAAATGATAAGTGATAAAATGTGTTATGATCTAAAATGAAAAATGATTTTCCTCTTTATATAGGAAACCCAAATCAAGTTTCTCACTAATTCCTCAAAATAAGGGTATAAAATTAAGTTTACAGTGGATAGGTTTAGGATGACCCCCACAATGACTAAAAACATCTAAAATAACAACAATAAAGCCTCCAACGTGCCTTCAAAAGGGTGACGTAGGATGGGAGATCCTACAAATACTAGGTTTTCCTCAGCCCCATGGTGCCAAGTAATCCCCATCATCAAACACTCAACGAAATAGAGTGGGGTAATGTACTGCCCTCATGCCATGACATCACCAAGTGCACCCCCATGTTGCATCAATCCCTAAAATCATGATGTCATGGTACAAATGAGCAACATCGAAGAAATAGGGGGTGAATTCATATGTGATCCATAAAGTAGAACCTCTCTGATGCAATATTACATCATCCTAAAGTGCAACGCTCATCATCCAATCCCTACAACATGCAGGTCATAATGTCCATCCTATTGGATTTACTACTTCTATGGAGATCCAAAGTGACATAGCATCTCCATGAATGATGTAGTCAATATGTCCCCACAATGACAAACAAAGTACACTCTCCAAGGGTCCATTGGTCATATAATCATTCCAAGTAAATAATATTTAATACAAGAGACACCCAAACATGTAGCATTAGATACCCCCCTTCATAATTCACACATGCTCAAAGAATTTATACAATTTTATACAATTTACAAAACTTATGTATGTTAGGGTTATCCAAGTAACCTATTGGGTGTGATAGGACCCAAGTAGAGGGATGTTTCCTAAGTGGACCCTATCTAAGCCATACAATGAATGTGAGGTGGTTTGTAGGAAAAACGTTTGGGCAGGGGGTCATTGACATGTAAGGTCTCATATGGTCTCATTTTCATTGGCTCCTTTGTAGAGGATGCGTGACATCTTGAGTTACCCTTTCCTTGACAATTCATTTTCCCAAGCCCCATTTTATGCATTTTTCTTTATTATGATGCGTGAGTCCCATTAAAAAGGTTTTAAGCATAAAATTCCTTGCTTTTGATTCATGGTGGGGTATTTTAAAGTCCTTATGTATATGTGAGACATTTATTCACACTCGAGACTTAGGGGAACGATAAATGGTGAGGTAGATCTCAAGTATGGGTTGGATTTTTATTTACCCTTTACCCCGTCGTTACATTTTGGTCATGAATGCTCTTAACTTTATTTGTTTATTTAATTCCATCAATAATCCCTCTAGGCCTTTAACCCCTTCTTTGCATAAGATAATGATGTACAATCATTTTTCGAGTACATGTAACTTGAAGGCCAAACATATGAGGATATGGAAAGTATATATGATGGAAAGTGGTAAGTATGGTCAAGAATGGTACAATGGATCTTCTAGAAGATCCCCCAATAACACCCATGTTGATACTGAGAGGGGGGTGAATCAGTATCAAGTACAATTTTAAAAAAAAATCAACTTATACTTAAACCATTCAATTACATCCAATGAGAAATGAAAAATAGTATAAGAGTTACACCAATACACCACAATACACCATGCACAATATATGAGAAATAATCAACAATTATTGTTCAAGGGAAGTAATGACTTCCAATGGTAGCTACAACTTCCAAATATAAAGGGAGGGATAAACCTCCAAAAGGAAGATACAATCCTCCAATATCAAGAGAGGTTTTATCTATCCATCCTTTCCCCTTCCTTTAACCCAAGAATATATGAGAGATAATAAAACTTTACATTAAATTATCACCATCAACCAACCATCACAACCATTCTTCCCGAGACTTCTTCAAATTTTGCAATTATTCACTTCTTGGAATACTCTGATCCTATAGATAATATTACTCAATGTATTCTTTGAAACTCCTCCAAGTTTAACTCCTTGGATCCTCTCAGAAAAGGAGTTATAGAGAAAATGGTAGAGCTTATTCAATTTTGGTTTATTCAGGAGAGCGAACTTGTACAACATGCCATGCACTCAATTTTTAACATAGTATTCTGAAACTTGTATACAGAAAACTATAGCCCACACTATTTCCAATTGAATTGGTCTCACTCCATTTGGATTATCTATGAAGAAGTTATGACTATTTTATCTGGAAGACCTTCTTATGACTAGCTTCAGGACTATTCAAAAACCCTATATTCCACAAAGTGTATCTCCAAACTTATAGCGAACAAGGAGTTGAAATTTTTACCAAAGGTACCTAGATATGTCTTCTCAATACCATAACAATTGCACCATCTGAATCATTCTATAAAAAAGTTGTAGCGAAAATGGTAAGATGACCTGTAAATAACATACCTTAGAACACATCACCAAAAAACTTCATCCTCCCTTGAAATCCAACCTTCTTTACTTCAGATTTCCTCTGAAATTCGACTTATATATCCTTGTTCATTAAAAAACTTATGTGTGTTGAAAAATGAATGTTTAATGAGATGTATTTATACCCTTTATGTCACTTCCTTTTAACATTAGGGTCGACCTAACACTTTCTTATTTTGTAATTATTTTCTTTAATTATCTTCAGGGCCGACCTGTACTTCCTTCTTCAATTCACTTTGTCATATTCAAAAATTCATTTCTCCTCAACCATGAGGATACACGTGAAATTCCTCCTACCATCGGAAAAAACATGATGTATACTATCCATCCATGGGTGTTGTATTTGCATGTGCACTATCCTTCATTTACAAATACCTTAATCAATATTGCGGTCCAAAACCAATGACTAGGGTTGGCATCAATCATAACAACCAATATTCCAACAATCTCCCACTTTGTCATTGATGGAAACACTTATTCTCCCCATGTCATCATGATCCCAATTTCTCTCCCCCTTTGACGTCAATGGAAAAGGGTGGGGTTTCTCCCTCTGAGTTAAATGGCATAAGGTGACCTTCTTCTTTGGTGTTGCTCCCCCTGAACACGTGGCACTCAATAATAATTCATCCTTATTTTTGGTCTTTGGGAGTTTTTCTTCCTTTGAATTGTTTTGTGTGGCTTCTGTCTTCTCTCTCTTCATCATGTCTAGGATGTATATATTGTTCGGTCTTCTTTTTTTAGTTGCAACCAATCTTCCTGAATTATTTTCTCTAATTTTACATTTTCAGGAGTGAAACAGAAGAGTGTATTCTTGGTCACATATTTTGCTGAAAATAAGAAGATTATACTTTAGATATACAACCAATAGGACTTTTCCTACTTTTACATTTTCACTTCCAATCTTTACAGTTCCTTTTCCAAGTATTTTGGTAGATGATTCATCTCCAAATGCAACATTTCCACCCTTTTTCTTCAAAATGACAAATTTTCTTTGATCTCTGGTCATATGAGATGAGAACCCACTGTATATGAACCATTCATCTTCTTCTTTGCATTCTTTAGCGACCAATTCTATTCAACAGTTTTCATTGTGTAGAATTTATTTCCTTTTCCATGTTGTAGTTGGTATAGGGACATTTGGCATACAATTATCTTCCTTCATCTCTCTGCAATCTTGTGCTTTGTGACCAATATTATTGCATTTGTAACATAAAATATTTTGATCCATTAATGGGTCAAATGGATTATAATTTCTATTGACAGGTCTATGAACATTTCCATATCTATTATTTTCACCATTCATGTAGCTTGTGTAGTTATTCCTTTCATTGATTCTACAATTGTTTACCTCGTGTCCAAAATTTCCACAAGTATAACAATGTCCAAGAAAGAAAACTTTATACCTCATAGTAAGTGATCTTATTTGTGGTGTAGTCCATCTAGGTTCACGATTTATTCTTCTGTAGTTTCCTTCATAATGATTGCTTTCATACCTGATGAGAGAGGATCTTCTTGATATATCATTCCTTATGAATTCTAGTCTTATATCTTGTTGTTCAACTTGCTTTGGAGTGTTGGTTTCATCCTTTTCATCTTCCTTCTCTTGTTTTATTGTCTTCAAACTGTCATTCTATCCTAGTCATTTCTTGTCATTTGGAGATCTTTGATTGCTAAGGATCTCATCTAATTTTTCAGTTTTTTTTTTCGAACTTCTTCAACTTTTCTATTGTCAATAGTAGCTCCCCTTTTGTGTGATCCAATTCTTCTTTCAATTTCTCATAATATTCTAATTGTTCCTTCAAGATACCAGTGACAACTTCCAAATAATGACTTCCAAAGGTAGCTACAACTTCCAAATATAAAGGGAGGGATAAACCTCCAAAAGGAAGATAAAATCTTCCAATATCAAGAGTGGGATGGCCTCTCCATCATTTCCCCTTCCTTCTACCCAAGAATGTATGAGAGATAATAAAACTTTACATTAAATTATCACCATCAACCAACCATCACATAGAACTTGATAATGTTTCCTGAGACTTATTCAACTTCTGCAATTCTTCACTTCTTGGAATACTCTGATCCTGTTGATAATATTACTCAATGTATTCTCTAAAAATCCTCCAAGTTTACCTCCTTGAATCCTCCCAGAAAAGGAGTTATACAAAAAATGGTAGACCTTATTCAAATCTGGTTTATTCAGGAGAGCGAACTTGTACAACATGCCTCGCACTCATTTTTAACATCATATTATGAAATTGTTACACATGAAACTAAAACCCGTACTATTTCCAATGCAATTGGTCTCACTTCATTTGGATTCTCTATGAAGACGTTATGATTTTTTTACTCGGAACACTTGTTTATGACTAGTGTGAGGACTAGTCAAAAACCCTATATTCCACAAAGTGTATCTCCAAAATTATAGCAAAGAAAGAGCTGAAATTTTTACCACATGTACCTAGATATGTCTTCACAATACCATACCAATTTCACCATCTGAATTGTTCTAGAAAAAAATTATAGCGAAAATGGTAAGATGACCTGTAAATAAAATACCTTAGAACATATCACCAAAAGAATTCATCCTCCCTTGAAATCCAACCTTTTTTACTTCATATTTCCTATGAAATTCGACTTATATCTCCTTGTTCATTAAAAAACTTGTGTGTGTTGAAAAATGAATGTTTAATGATATGTATTTATACCCTTTATGTCACTTCCTTTTAACATTAGGGCCGACCTGACATTTTCTTATTTGGTAATTCTTTTCTTTAATTATCTTCAGGGATGACCTGCACTTCCTTATTCAATTCACTTTGTCATCTTCAAAAATTCATTTCTCCTCAACCATGAGGATCCACGTGACGTGCCACCTACCATCGAAAATAATTTGATGTATATTATCCATCAACGGGTGTTGTATCTGCATGTGCATTGTCCTTCATGTTCAAATACCTTCATCAATCTTGTGGTCCAAAACCAATGACTAGGACTGACATCAATGACAACAACCAATCTTCCAACAACCCATTCTCCCCAGGAGTGATGACACTTACTAGGATACTAGGATATACACCAAGTTGAAATGAGGCAAAATATATAACTTCCAAGTGAACATTAGATAATAAAAAAAATTCATTTGAAACTCATTCAAATGCCTCAAATATTAAAATGGCACTCACCATGAAACTTGACTAGTTACCTCATGAATCAAGACCTAGTTCATTCATATGAACCATATTGATGTTGTGGATGTTTCTCTATTGTGGAAAATGATGGTGACATGTTCTGAGAAAGGCTATGATGGTCATTCAATTATCAACACTCCATGTATTCTACTTGTAGGCCTTGAGACTTGATCCCCTTAGTCACCCCTAGATGTGGGGTAGTAACATATTTCTCCTACATGGGGACATGTGCTCATCATAGAGTGCAAGAGAACCTCAAAATATCTGGTACTACATGTTCCTACACACATATCTAAAAACAACTATGCCATTTCATATGAGGTGGTGTAACCCACCTCTTTGTTCAGATAACAAAAATCCATACAATTGAAGAAAGAAGTTAGAAAAAAAAATTAACCTTTTTCGAAAATCAATATGAAGATTAAAATGCATGCATGCATAGAGATCAAAGCATGATGCATGTAAAATCAATATGATAATGAAAACATATGCATGCATGAAAACCAAGGTGCAACTACACTAGCATGAAATGAAAGGAAGGTAAGTACAAATGCAATGCAGAATGAAAATGACCTCCCTACTTACCTGAGGCTCGAGCCGTATAGAAGTCAGATCCCATTGATGTAGGGTTGGAGGAGAGACCCATCAATCAAAAATGTCATCTTCCTCCCATTCATCATGGCTAGATAGTATGATTTTGCTCATGACTTCTTCTTGACCATGTAAGGTGTTGTTCCAGAGTCTGTACTTAAGGCTTAGAAGTACAGTGTCTATGTAATGATCCCAAGCCAAATTATTTCTTGGAATCACTAACTACTACTAATTTATTGAGTTATTAAGTGCATACAAGATTCATCAACACATGGAGATCACAATATATTCAA
>ML825830.1:52342-64657 GCA_009831015.1 Picea engelmannii | reverse complement strand
TGTGGAGGTTATTCTGTTCTGATATGTATACGACATTGTAGGTCTAGGTTTTGTGGAGCTTATTCTTTTCTGGACGAGTGCCAGAGCATTTTGTATCCGATACACGGTTTCCTTACTCCATTATTTAGTCATTTAGGAGATAAAGGGATCCCTTCACGGCCCTTTCTATTGAATAGGATTTGAATTAATAAAATTTCTTTGACAATCTTGGATTTAGCAGATTAGAATGGCGTGGTAGATTTAGGGGTTTTCTGTTCTTTTAGGGTTATTTATGAATCTCTTTGAACGGTATTATGTTATTTGTGGAGATTACTTTACATTGGGATGAATGTAAATAATGTTATTTGGTTCTATGTGTAGTAGACTAGAAACATTGGTTCGCATGAAATCTTTTCAAACATAATGTCGTGATCGTTCATTTTATTTTAGGGGAGTGACTGCACATTGTCCGAAATGGTCCGGTATTGTTGAGTCTGCCAGAGAGCTTCTGCAGTTGAATGGTCAGCAGAGCTGCGGAAGTTTACTTGAGAAATTAAATTCAATAACGTATCAGTTGAATTGAATCATTTTGATAATTGATGATAATTGTCCAACCCCTTTCTGCTTGAACGAATTCTTTTTCAATGGATATAAATGTAAGAGCGACAGCGTCAGATGCTGGATATCTGTATATTTGGCCTATTCCTCTTCAAATGACTCTTGTGTTTACAGAGTAACATAGAAGAAGCCAAACCGGAAAGAGGCCACAAAAAGCTCGTATAATAAAGCAACACTCATTATGATTTCATGGTTCATTGAAGAGGAATTCATCTTTAGCCATTCAATATAGTCATATTCTTTGAGTTACTTACAGTAGTTTATACTGTACTTAAGATACACATACACTGTATATATGAGTGGGCAATAAACATTCAGCTATAAAGAAGTTAATACTCTGTATGTGTATGTTGAGCAGTTAGTACTCTGTAATCCATGTATGAACAGTCATATATGTAATTAACCACATATATGTATGTAATCATACAAGATGTACATCCTTTTCATCGTATACATCTCTTATCTCTTCCCAATTTTTAATGCGCGCCTTAAATTATTTCTCCACTTTTCATAATGATTAAATTTTGATATAATTAATCCAGATTTGTGTGACCATATTTTTTTCTAATAGTACATCATGGTATCTTTCCAGATGTGTACTTTTTTCCCATGTGAACTTTGACCTTTGACCTAGTTTGACTGGAACTTTGACTGATCATAACGTTTGCACACGAACTTTGTTTGACGTGAAATTTACGCCATTGGAAATATATCATCGAGCTCTATGCATTGATGGAACTTTTGAGAGAATTTGGGATGGTCAAATTTTGAGCATTTTTTAACCATTCTGGACCTCTATGGACGTTCCAGATCTTTCTAGACCTATATGAGAATTATGAGATCCTCTTGGATCATTTCTCCCCATTGGAAGACTTTTGGACCACCAAATGTTTTGATTACTCAAAAACTAAGTGAGGGTAGAGTTCCCTCACCCTTTCAATCTCCATCCATTTTTCTTTACTTGGTTTTACTCTTTAAGACCAACTCATAGATATTTCACATCACCTTGCTGTGAATTTCTAATTATTCTGCCGAGAATGAAATCTTCATGTAGCTCGTCCAAATATTCTAGAGAAAAATCATCAGCTGCTAAAACCTGAATACTTTCATCTTCATCCATAATCATAGGAGGCTCATCAAGCTTCAAATTCTCAACATTTACCACTGAATACATTTACATGTAGGTCAGTAGATATAAACGAAAGGCATTAGTACCAATCTTCTCCAAGATCTTGAATGGACCATATCAGATTGGCCTTAACTTTTTACCTTCACTTTTCATTCTATATTTGTTGATATGTAAACATACTTGATCACCGACTTCAAATTAATGATCAACCCGATGTTTATCATGCCTTGCCCTGCAATTGGCTTGGCTCTTCTCCAATTGTTCCTGTACTACTTGATATACCTGTTGAATCTTTTGAATGAACCTTTTATCTTTATCTGTATCATCCTATCCATCTCTTTTACCTACTTCTCCAAAAAAAAAATCCATAGGTGATTTAGGTAAGTACCCTAAACATACTTAAAAAGGATTTTTGTGAGTAGACAAATTCGTGGCATAATTATAGGCATGATGGATATAAGGTAATTGTCCATCCCATAATTTAGGATGCTTGTTGCAGTATCCTCGAAGTAGATGTACCATTGTTCTGTTCAACACCTATGTATGTCCATCTGTCTTTGGATGAAAATTTGTGCTCTTCTTCAACTTAGTGTCCATTAGTTCCCATAAATGAGACCAAAAATTTCCCAAAAAGAGAGAGTCTCGATCTGATATTATAGATGTAGGAAGTCCAAATGAAACCATACATTAGAAAAGAACATATGTGTTTTTTATTCAGTTTGGTACATGTTTCTTGCATGGTATTATAATACACATCTTGTTGAATTTGTACACCACGACATATACATAATCATGACCTGTTCTAGAAATCGTCAAACCCCCTACAAATTCCATGGAGATACTTTCCCATGTATGAGAAGGTACTGGAAGTGGTTTATGTAATCCTAGCTTATTGTTGCTACGTTTACTTGTGGCACACATAACATGCCCTTTGATATACTTGGAAATTGTCTCATTCATCCAAGGCCAATAAAAATATCTTTGTAACTATGTTATTGTCTTACCAACCATGAAATGACCAAAGATGAGAGATGTATGAGCTTCTTTGATTAACCGTGCTCTACCATATCTTGGTATGCATAATTTTTCAATATGATATAACAAATTGTCATGCATATAATAATCTAATTGTTGATTTTCATGAGTTAATGCATCATATAGTTCTTTAAAATCATAATCCTTAGCATATTATTATGCATAACTTTCATGTGCTAAAGGCTTATACATGAGTACTGTAGATGAATGAATTACTCATCTTGACAACATATCTGCAAGCTTGTTATGAATACCCTTCTTATGCTTGATTACCAAATGAAATTGTTGTAGAAAACCCATCCACATAAAGTGTCGTGATTGTTGTAGCTTGGTATGTGACTGAAAATACTATAATGGTTGATTATCGGTATAAATTATTGTCTCCTTTCACATTATGTAATGCTTCAATTTATTACACTTTGTACCAATGCATACGATTCCTTATCATATGTTGGATAGTTAATCACAACTTGAGTGAAATTCTCATAATAATAACATATAGGTTTACCTCATTGCATCAATACTGTGCCCATGGCATATCCGCTTGCATCGGTTTGAATCTCAAATGGTTTTTGTAGATATGACAGAGCCAAAACGAGTGTGGTTCTTATATTTTCCTTCAATGTCTCAAAGGATTTTTGTTGCTTGTCTCCCCATTGAAATACTTTCTTAACACTTTTTAATGCATGTAGAGGTGTTTCTATGTATGAGAAATTAGCAATGACTTTTCTCTAGTATTGTACTACTCCTAAGAAGCACCTGCCTTCAATGGTAGTAGTTGTCTTGGGCCATTTTACAATGAATTCTACTTTTGTGGGATCTATCTTTAGCTGACTATTACCTACAATATATCCCATATATACCAAAGAAGTTTTTCCAAATTCACATTTAGATAACCTGATATACAATTTCTCCTTCTTCAAGAGTTCAAAGACTATCTTGACATGCTTTATATAATTTTCCCATCTTCTAATAATGATCAATATGTCTTCTAAATAGACAATAACAAAATCATCTATATAGGGTCGGAACACATCATTCATCACTCTCATAAATGTTGTTGGTGTGTTACATAACACAAATGGCATAACCAACCATTCGAACAAGCCTTGCTTGGTCTTGAAAGAAATTTTTCATATGTTGCCTTCTGCAATTCTGATCTGATGGTAACCACTCCTCAAGTCCAACTTAGTGAAATACACAACATTATTTAATTGATCTAATAGATCATCAATTCTGGGAAGAGGATAACGGTTCTTTACCATAATCTTTTTCATGGATCAAAAATCAATACATATTAGGGACCTAAGCCCTCACGTAGGTAGAATAATATATTTCCATGTAATAAATGTCAATATTAATAAGGCCTAGAAATAAGCAAGAATAAGTCCAATGTAAGAACACCTAATAGAAAAATTTTCTTCTAGAAGGATCTTCCTCTAGATGTTTCTTTTGATAGACATATTTAGTATAAATAGAAGTCGAGGGTATGCGAACTTTTGTCTTGGATATTATTGTCATATATATATTCTCTACTAGAGGTTGCCCCCTCGAAGAGGCAAGTGAACATTGCTCTCAGTAATCAAAGTGCTCTTTTCGTTGTTCTTCCAATATCATTTTGGTTTTAATGTGGTGTTGTTCTTATTATGTTGTTGTTCATCTTCCATTTCTAGCTATTTATTTATGTTCTGCATACCTTTTAATATCTGGAATATTACAAGTGGTATCAGAGCACCTTCCTCGATAGAAAATTGTGGGTTAATTGTTTCAGGGTAGAGACGTATTCCAACATCTTTAAGCTACAAATATATGTTGTTACGCGCATAAACCCGTAGTCGGGAATTCATACACACATGAAATACAAGTGGTACTTAAGCGCACACCTGTTGGCCACCCTTGTAAACCCTATTGGTACCCCTTCGAGTGGTAGTGAATCAGACAACACCTGTATACAGATCCGCCTAGATCTCCTGAATCCCTCCATAGATAAATCAATCGGCCGCCTAACTTCTATAGTGTCATAGAGAACAACACTCGAGACGATACTCTCTAATACCTGGGTAGTCGGGTAATACGGCTAAGGGCACGGTCTAGCCTCCTTAGTTGGTTCCCTGAGATATTGAGATGAGTAATACTGTTGGACCCCGCACGTATATCAGAGAGCTATAGCACAGGGAAATCCCTTTTCTGTAGAACCCTTGAATATCTAACCCTTTGGATGGAAACAAAAATAGAATAGACAAGATCTATTGCGACATAATTGTGTCTCCTACATTCGAGTTGCTAAATTTCTACACATTTATTCATGTTAACCATTTGGGCATTTCATCACTGCAATATTATTCAGATCAGAGTATAACTCTGCAGAATCCTATTGGCACCATTATTTGAGACCTATTCCATTGGATTTCTCTCTTTTCCATTATTGTAGTCATACCTATCATTTTTCAACAATTTTGTTTTCTCTTGTGGACCCATCCCTCTTCCAACACCCTTATTTCAACTTTACCCCATTGGATTCCTCTC
The DNA here is from genome assembly GCA_009831015.1 of Picea engelmannii. Taxonomy (NCBI): domain Eukaryota; kingdom Viridiplantae; phylum Streptophyta; class Pinopsida; order Pinales; family Pinaceae; genus Picea; species Picea engelmannii. Next base: position 59,370 of record ML825830.1, on the reverse strand, counting down.
GTCACCCTATCATTTTGATTCACTTCACCCATAACCCACTTTCTGTGTGGTCCCACCCGCCCCTTTTTGTGTTCCCTCATCATCATGGCCCATACCTGTAGCCAAGACTTGGAATCTCACTTCACTACCTTGCACTCTAATTTCACAGAAACCCAACAAGAAGTGTGACAGCCCAGTGCCAATATTACCACCATCAATCAAAGGATGCATTCCTCCATCGCCACCTCAATCACAGAACTCAAAGACGAGATCAAACAAGACATTACTACACAACTTGAATATGTCACTATGATGATCTGCACCAAGATGCATATCCCTGTCCTTATGATGATCTGCGCCAAGCTGCATATCGAAGGTGAAACTTCCTCTCATTCCCATAATTTTCAGCCCCATCACTTTTAGCGTGACCTACGCCTTCTGCATGTGGATATGACCAAATTTGATGGATCGAATCCCACTGGTTGGGTAACTCAAATGGGACATTATTTTTCTTTGTATGGCATTACAGATGAGTTGGCCAAACTCCAGTAGTTTGCTCTCCATCTAGATCAAGAACGTTGGAAATGGTGGCAATGAAGAAAAAATTCCTACCAAGGGTATGTGGCTTGGACACACTTTGTGGAAGAGATTTATGAATGCTTTGACACTAACACCAACCATTTAGGTCATTTGACAAAGTTGAAACAATCTAGCACAGTGGAAGACTTTATAGTTTCTATTGAGCGACTCGATTTTCAAACAGAGGGCATGTCTGATGTTTTTTTTCGAGAATGTTTTATCAATGGCCTCAAGGATGAGATTCGTGCTCATGTCATCATGGCTTGGCCTCAGAGTTGGGTGAATGCTACTAAAATACCTAAGGAATCACAACAGGTTGTCTCTTCTAAAAACCACAAAACCTCCTTTATTCCTCGCACTAAACCAATCACTCCCACTCCTCCTTATACTCCACTAAAGATCTAGAAATTGACCAAGGCCAAAATGGTTCAACGCCAACTCAAAGGCCTTTTTTATAATTGTGATGAAAAATATTTTCTGGGACACAAGTGTAAGGAACAAAAGATTTTTATGGCCATCTCGGAGGATGTTTCAGAAGAGGATGTTGAGGCTCCCCTTGTGTATGTGTCACCTAAACCCACTAACATAACCCCTCCCTTAGACCCTCCTGAAGTAGAACCAGTCATTTCCCTAAATTATCTCACTAGCTTATCTTCTCCCCAAACCCTCAAGCTAATTGGTTACATCAAGCATAGGAAGGTCATCATTCTTATTGATAGTGAAAGCACCCATAATTTTATTCATCACCGCATTTCCCAAGAAACTAATTGCTATATCCGTGTAGTCAATAATTTCCAAATCATGATTGCCAATGGTGGGTCCATGAAATGTGGAGGGCGTTGTGAAAATGTGTGTCTCCAAATTGGTGACTACCATCTGAAATCTCATATGTTTTCTATCGACCTAGGAGATTGTGACATTGTGTTGGGTGCAAAATGGATAAGGACTTTAGGTCCCATTCTCATGGAGTTTAAGGAATTAACCATGCAATTTGACCAGGAGGGACAAAAATATAAGTTCTAAGGCATCACCGTCGGTTCCCTAGAGATCATTGGTTCCCATCGCATGGAAAATATGCTCAAAAAAGGTCATTCTAGAATTATTTCCCAACTCCATGCCATCCAAGCCACTCAGACACCCTCTCTGTTGTTGGACCTCCAATCCATCCTCTCTAAACATCAAGTGGTTTTTTCCACTCCCCAGGGACTCCCTCCTTCCCATGGTTTTCATGATCATTCCGTTCCACTTGTCCCAGGACTCATTCCTCCTAATATTTTTCCCTTTCGTCACCCCTTTTCCCAAAAAAATGAAATTGAGAAAATGGTTCAAGAACCTCTCAATGCATGTGTTATTTGCCATAGTACAAGCCCCTACTCTTCTCTTGTGGTCATGGTCCTTAAGAAATCAATTTCTTGGTGCATGTGTCCTGAGTTCCGTGCCCTCAACAAACTCACCATTAAAGACAAATTTCCCATTCTTGTCATTGATTACCTCTTGGATGAATTGAGTGGTGCCTAGTTCTTTACTAAACTTGATCTTCATTTGAGCTACCACCAGATACATATGAAAGAGGCAGACATTCCTAACACTACCTTTAGAACTCATGAGGGCCACTATGAGTTTTTTTTCATGCCCTTTGGCTTGTGTAATGCTCCCTCTACTTTCCAAACCCTTATGAATCATGTCTTCCATCATTTTCTCTGTCATTTTGTGCTAGTCTTATTTGATGATATACTCATCTATAGAAAAACCTGGATAGACCATCTTTCTCATGTGGATCAAGTTCTCCATCTAATCTCTCAGCACCAACTTTTCCTCAAACAATCTAAATGTGATTTTGGTTCCTCAGAAGTAGAGTACATCGGTCATCTTGTGGGAAAGGCCAACGTTAGGGTGGATCCTTAAAAGATTGAATCTATGCAATAATGGCCTCACCCAAAGACTCTCAAAAGATTACGAGGATTTATGGGTTTAACTGGTTATTATCGCAACTTTGTTAAGAATTATGGAAAGACTGTGACACCTCTCACCGCACTTCTTAAAAATATTTTTTTCACTTGGACTTCAACAGCTGCTCAGGATTTTCAAACCTTGAAGATGGTCATGTGCACCACTCCAGTCCTGGCCCTTCCTGATTTCACAAAGACCTTTGTCCTGGAATGAGATGCTTCCAACAAGGAATTGGTGTTGTCCTTATGCAAGAGGGTCAACCTTTGGCCTTTACCAGCAAACAATTGTCTAAGAGAAATTTGGGCAAATCAATCTATGAAAAGGAAATGTTGGATATTTTGCATGTCATGGATCTTTGGTGCCCTTATCTATTGGGGAAACTCTTCCAAATTAAGACAAATCATCAAATCCTTAAGTATTTTCTGGAACAACACCTTTCCTCCCCGAAGAAACAAAAATGGGTGACTAAGCTTTTTGGGTATGATTATGATATCATTTACAAGAAAGGAAAATAAAATGTGGTTGTTGATGCACTTCCCGAAAATATGAAGATGAAGGGTCCTTTTTTTCTCTCTCCTTCATTGTCCCAGATTGGCTCCAAGATATTCGCCAAGAATGGCTATAGGATCCCAAAAGTTCGCATCTGATACAACAATTACAATCCAATTCTCTAGTTTCCCCAGGGTACTCTTGGCTCAATGAGGAACTTCGATACAAAGGTCATTTTTATTTAAGTAAATAGTCAAAAATTAAATACACGGTACTTTATGAGCTTCATGTTACACCCATAGTTGGACACTCCAAGTTTACAAAAACCTATGACCGATTCAAACGTTCTTTTTTTGGGATGGTATGAAATAGTACATTCGTAATTATGTGGCTAAGTGTGATGTGTGTCAATGCAACAAGGGTGAAATAGGAAAATATTCGGGCACACTCCAACTACTTCCAATTCCACTTGCTATTTGGTAGGATATCTCTATGGATATTATTGTCGGCTTACCTAAATCGGGCAATAAATTAGTCATTATGGTGGTAGTTGATCGTCTTTCCAAGTATTCTCATTTATGTTCTCTTCAACACCCATTTACAACATCCACTATGCCTCAACTTTTCATGGATCGGCTCTTCAAGCTTCATGGCATGTCACATTCTATTGTTTATGATCGTGACCCAAATTTCATCAGCATTTTTTGGCAAGAAGTGTTCAAGTTACAAGGCACCCAATTGCATCTCAGCACAACTTATCATCCCTAGACTGATGGCCAAACTGAGGTTGTCAACAAATGTTTGGAAACATATTTGAGGTGTTTTCCATCAGAAAGGCAACATCAGTGGGCTCAATGGTTACCACTAGTTGAATGGTGGTACAACAGTTCCTACCATACAACTACATGCATGAATCCTTTTGAAGCAATATATGGAAAAAACTTCACCTCCAGTTCTCTCATATTTGTCAGGTGTCTCGAAGGTCCAAGTGGTTGACCAAATGCTTACAGTTCTAGAGGTTATTCTTCGTACCCTCAAAGAGAATTTGATCATGGCCCAGAATTGCATGAAGCAACAAGGAGATCAAGGTCACTATGAACATCAATTTGCAGAAGGGGATTAGGTGTTTCTTCGACTACAACCTTACAAGAAAAATTCCCTCAAGGTTGACCAGTGTCAGAAACTGGCACCCAAATTTTATGGTCCTTATACGGTTCTCAACCGTGTGGGACAAGTGGCCTATCAGTTATCTTTTCTCAGTCATTTTAAGCTCCATCCCATTTTTCATGTTTCCTACTTAAAGAAGGTGATTGGAACTAAGTGCCAAACCCAAACCACCCTTCCCGAGTTGGACGAAGAAGGCTCCATTTGGATATAGCCACAAGAAATTTTGTAACAACGTGAGCGTCGTCTGCATCAGCGAACCATCAAGTAAGTGTTAGTCCAGTGGAAATATACAACTCTAGCAGATGCAACTTGGCAACCAGCTACCATTCTACAACAATTTCCCCATCTCAAGCCTTGATGACAAGGTTTCTTTTAAGGGGGGGGGGACATGTTAGGGACCTCACCCCTCACGTAGGTAGAATAATATATTTCCATGTAATAAAGGTCAATATTAATAAGGCCTAGCAATAAGGAAGAATAAGTCCAATGTAAGAAGACATAATAGAAGCTTTCGCTTCTAGAAGGATCTTCCTATGGATGGTTCTTTTGATAGACATATTTAGTATAAATAGGATTTGAGGGTATGAGAACTTTTGTCTTGGATATTATTGTAATAGAGATCTTCTTTGTTGTAGGTTTCCCCCTCGAAGAGGCAAGTGAACATTGCTCTCAGTAATCAAAGTGTTCTTTCTAGTGTTCTTCTGGTATCATTTTGGTATCATTGTGGTGTTGTTCTGATTATATTGTTGTTCATCTACCATATCTAGCTATTTATTTTTGTTATGCATACTTTTTTATATCTAGAATATTACAATACACATCCTCCATGTGCCATGTTTCTTCGGAACTAGTACAATAGGAGAACCACATGGAGAGGAGCTTGGTCTGATGATTCCTTTATTGAGAAGCTCTTGAACTTGCTTATTTATTTGTGCATTCTCAATTATTGATGACCTATACATTCCAATGTTCAGAAGAGGAGCATCTAATTGCAAATATATTTCATTTTCAACCTCCCTTTTAGGAGGAAACCCCATAGGTTCCTAAAACAACTCATCATAATTAGATATGATGTTGATCAACTCTTGTTTATGATTTGGATCACAACCTGATAAAGCATTTGTTATGTCTTCTTCTTTATGTTTCACTATCATGAGAAAAAATATTTAATTGCACTCACTAGTCTCTTCATTTTCCCTGTGCTCACTAAAGAAACATTAGTTTTGATGCGATGAGCTTTGCAAATATATTCAACCCCATCCTTGAAAAAATGATATTTATTCTCTTCTCTGTAGAATACATCCTTTCTTTCAAATAGATATGGACTACCTAAGTGTATATTTTAACCTTGTACAATTATTTACTGCAAACATATTTTCAATAAAAGAACATAAAATATACAATGGAAAATACACACATTACAAAGAGATTTTTCCCCTAGAAACCCAAACCGGGAAAACCAACATACTCTATATTCATCTTCTCATAGATTGTTTACAAAACAATATACATATATGATCATGTATCATCCAAAACCCTAATCTAATAACCCGTATTAGTCAACAACCCTAATTTATTAACTGGAAATAGAAAACCATCAACGAAAACCATGTGCCAAAAATTCACCCAAAAACAAAATATAACACATACTCAACATGTGCAGAATATAAAACATGCCCAACATTCTCCCACTTGTTTTTTTCTTTGCATACATGGGATTACAAGGTTACATAGTCAACAATCCAGGATAGAAATGCCCATAGATCCTCTACACCAAGAGAACTTCTAAATGCTCACATATTTTGTTAATGAATCTGCAACATTCTTCAAAGTTTCCACCTTCATCAGCAACACCTTCTTTTCTTCAACCATGTCTCTCACAAAGTGATATTTAACATCAATATTCTTTGTCTTTGAATGATATGTTTGGTTCTTCACCAGAAAAATTTCACTCTGGCTATCACAATCTATCCTTACAACTTGTTGTACCAACCCAATACCTGAACATAATCTTTGTAACCATACTGCTTCTTTGCTTGCATGAGTGATTCCATATATTTATCTTTTGTAGTTGAAAGTGCCACTACAAAATGTCTTTTTCTCATTCAACGGATTACTCCTCCAAACAATTTAAACACATACCCACCTATATATCTTATACAATCCATATCTCCAACCCAGTCTACATCCATAAAGCCATGTATGTCCAATACTCTGTCCAAATGTGGTCTTCCTCAGTAGCACAATCCATAACTAGTAGTGTCACACAAATACCTGAAAACTCTCTTTACTATTGTCCAATCCTTCTTCCTTGGTTTTGACATATACCTGCTCAAAAATCCCACTACATGTGCAATGTATGGTCTACTACAGACCATTGCATACATCAAACTACCAATTTCACTCGCATATGGAACACGAGACATGTCCTCCTCCTCTTCTTGTGTCTTGGAACACTTATCTGCATATAAATTTACACCTACAGGAATAGGGACCCTGACTAGTTTACATTCCTGCATATTAAACCTCTTCAATATGGTCTCAACATATTTTCTTTGATTTAACGAGAGTTTCCTATTTTCCCTATCTCTTTTAATTTCCATGTCCAAAATGAAATTTTCAGCACCAAGATTGTTCATGTCAAATTTAGAGGACAAATGATTTTTCACATCGTGAATAATCTCCTTCTTGTTTCCTATCAACAACATGTCATCCACATACAAGACCAAATAAATCAAATGATCACCAATTAATTTGAAATACACACAATGATCCTCTTTTCTTCTTGTGAAGCCAAGTCCCAACATATAAGTATCAAATTTTTTATACCACATGCTTGGTGATTATTTTAAAACATACAAGGA
>ML825830.1:31356-45179 GCA_009831015.1 Picea engelmannii | reverse complement strand
ATTGAAGTTTATGTTGATGATATTATTTTTGGTAGTGATGATGACAGGTTAAGCCAGAAATTTGCAAAAGACATGCAAAATGAATTTGAAATGTCGTTACTTGGAGAACTATCCTTCTTTCTGGGACTTTAGATACATCAAAGAAATCAAGTAATTTTTATTTCTCAAATCAATTATATCAGAGAAATGATGAAGAGGTTCGGAATGGAAGATTGCAAACTAGTTATCACTCCCATGCAAACCAGTTGTAAGTTGAGCAAAGATGATGATTCAAAGTCTACAGATCAAAGGAAATATAGGTCAAGGATTGGCATCCTACTATATGTGATAGCATCCAGACCAGATGTAATGCAGGCAGTTGGACAGGTGGCACGATTTCAAGAAGCACCAAAGGAATCACATGTATTAGCAGTAAAAAGGATATTCAGATATCTCAAAGGAACATAAGAGTTTGGATTATGGTATCCAAAAGGAAAAAATCTATCACTTATTGCCTACACAGAGGTAGATTGGGAAGGTTGTATTGATGACCGAAAAAGCACCAGTGGAGCAGTGTTCTACTTAGGTGAGTTTTTGGTATCATGGCTAAGAAAGAAACAATCATCGGTATCTCTATCTATAGCCGAGGTAGAGTATATTGCAGCAACATCATGTTGTACACAGGTTCTTTGGATGAAACAAACTTTGACAGATATACAGGTTGAGTATGATGAGCCCATTCCAATATATTGTTATAATACAAGTGCCATCAATATCTCAAAAAGCCCAGTGATGCACTCTAAGACGAAGCACATTCCAATCAAGTATCACTTTCTACAGGAACAGGTTGTAGAAAAGAACATCAGAGTTGAGTATGTGGGCACAAAAGAACAAGTGGTAGACATCTTTACAAAACCACTTCCACAGGAAGCCTTTGAATATCTTTGCCAAAGACTTGGAGTTATTTCTACTCCAAAAATGAATGCTTCTTGAATTCTTATCTTATATGTCTTAGATGTACGCGAGGAAGCACCATAAGAGGATAGTCTGTCAGGGGGAGCAACCCCAGATGGAAATATAACTTTGCCATTAATGACAAAGGGGGGAATATTTATCAGATGTAAAGGAAAGAGGCATGGTTCCAGGAGGAGCAGCTTTATCAGATGTAGAGGAAAGAGGCATGGTTCCAAGGGGAGCATGAGTGATATTATTTCAGTGTTGCATCAGAGTGTTGCCACCAATGCCAAAGGGGGAGATTGTTGATTAAGGTTGGTTGTCATTGATGTCAACCCTTGAAGAAAGACCCGTAGTACAAAGGTTTGGGTAATGGACCCAATATTGTTTGATGTAAATATGACTCATTATTGTTTTTTCATGGTTGATAAGAAGTAAATATGGATGAACTCCAAAGTGGTTCCCTTATGGTGAAAGCCCTCCCGAGAAGATGCTTTGTGGAGTAAGAGAACCCATGCTTAATTGTGGAATAATGAGATGAAGGAAAGTGAATTTTTTAGGGAAACTATCCTAGATGGATAGTGTTTGTCATGTCATTTATGGGGGTATGTGGAATTTCACATAATTCCTCACAGTTAGAGAGTTATGGCCATGAGAAGTTGGAGACCCCAGGTTTGGGTAATGGACCCAAGTTTGTTTGATGGGTAATGGTATGAGTTATGATATATTTTCAGATAATAATATTCTATATGCATAGTACATTTCATGTCATTTCTGGTGGTATGTACAACATCACATAACTCCTCACGGTTTGAGAGTTATGGCCTTACGAAGTTGAAGGACCCTCATATGTTATCTAGAAGCCCCAAAAGGTCAAAGTAGTCAAAGTGGTTTAAGAGATTTTAAAAGGTAAATAATAAAGTGAAGTGATGAGTGTATTATAATTCAATTGAATAAATAATAAATTTAATGGAGAAATTAGAAGTGGACCCAACCCTAAAATAAGGAAAGTGGGCCAAGTGACCTAGAAGATGTTTTTAAGGAAGCTACTTGGAGAGTATAAATAAGAGGCAAGGCTCTCTCATTTGAATCACACTTGAGCATATTGAATATATATATATATATGTGTGTGTGTGTGTGTGTGTGTGTGTGTGTGTGTGTCTTAGGTAACCAAGGATATCTAAGCCGAAATTCTAAGGAAAGTGAAGAAAAGAAGGCCGAAATGCAAGGAAAGATAAATTATTTTGATGGTGTTTTCTAAGGTATGTTATTTACAGGTCATCTCACCATTTTCGCTATAAATTTTTTTTCTATAATGATTCAGACCCTAAAATTTCTATGCAAGTGAGAAAACATATCCAAGTATATGTGGTAAAAAATTCATCGTGTGGTTCATTGTATTTGTGGATTTACACGACATGGAAAATAGGGCTTGTGGCTAGTCCTAAAACTAATCAAAAACAGGTGTTTCGTGTACAAAAGTCATAACTTCTTCCTAACATATCCAAATTCAGTGAGACAAAATGTTTTGGTTAGGGTACAATCTTTTGTATGCTATGTAATAGTTTCATATCATTTCAATAAATATTCTGTGCGGGGCACACTCTACAAGGTCGCTCTCTAGAATAAACCAGAATTCAACAAGGTGTGCCATTTTTTATATAACTCCTTTTCTGAGAGGTTCCAAGTAGTGACACTTGGAGGAATTGCATAAACACATTGAATAAGATTGTGTATTAGTTTCAGATATTTATACATTACAAGTACAAAGTTATGATTACTTCAAGTTAGGGTTGTTGACTAATCCAAAACTAGGCATGTGAGACTAAAGAAAAGTTTGATGAAATGTTAGTCTCTTGTTGTTAAAGTTAAGGAAGGTTTGCAGGAATGTGATCATATACAATAGGTATATTACAGATCTATAAATCATATTTGGATGATGAAATTGATGAGGGATTTTGGTTGAGTTACATGTTGAGTACATGGTTGAGACAAGTAGTTGATGAATTGGCACATACATGAGGTGTAGAGTTGATGATGTTGGTACATATTGATGAGTCATAGTTAATGAGTAGTTGACACATGATTGGTACATACTTGGTGCATGGTTGGATGCACTTGTTTATGGTACAGGTTGATTACAGGTTGGTGCATTGTTGATGCACTTGTTTATGGTACAAGTTGATTACAGGTTGAGGTACAGGTTGATGCATGGTTGATGCATGGTTCAAATTTATTGGTACAGGTTTACGGTAGTATATCTCACAATGATAGTGTGACAATGGTTCCATCATTCTACTTCTAATTCAGGGTGGCATGACAAGGCAAGGATAGGTGGTTGTAGCCACCTTCCGGTTGTAGCCGGAGAACATTGGGGGTTGTAGCCTCCTTCTGGTTGTAGCCAGAGAATTGGGGAGTTGGAGCTTCCCTTAGGTTGGAGCCTCCTTCCACTTGCATCTGGAAAACATAGGAAGTTGGTGCTTCCAATGAATGTAATTCTTCAAGACATATAAGAAAAAGAATTATGTGGTTTTCTCCTGATTTGGGTTTCCACGTAAAACACTGGTGTACTGTGTATGTGTGTGATTGCTTATTTCTTACTGTTCATTATTGGATAATAATTCTACATTGATATAACATTTGAAGAAAAAGGATTGTAATTACGCTATTATTGATTCACCCCCCCGCCCCTCTCAGTAATCCAACATTACCGACTTAATGAGAACCGTGACCTCAAAACGAGAACTCTGGCCCAAAAAACCCATATTTTTGCATAAAAAAACATCAAAATCAACCCCCAAATCAAACATTGGTGCTACCGGTAGCACCATGTTTTTAAATGGGGTCAAAATTACAACATTTTTCAAACATGGCCTTCAAAACTTAGACAATAGCTCAGAAAAACCTTAAAATCAACACCTAAAAAAAATGTTTTTGATTTTTTTTTTCTTTTCAAAACGTTAAATTTTGAGATCAATTGAAATTGTATTTTTATCACTTGGTACAATTAAAACCAAAACTTCAAAATCAACCATCAAATTGAAAAGTACTGTTATCGGTAGCACCCATTCTAAAATTGGGGTATGAAAATGACACATTTTTATAATGTGGTAAAAGAACTCATCATTACTATAAACAAAAACATAAAATCAACCTCTAAATGTTTACTTTTTAAATGTTATTATCACGCAAAGCACAAGGTAATACATAATTCCAAGAAAATATCACAATATACTTTAAAAATTCAACGTCACTTTTTAATAATATTTTACTTATAATAAAAAAAGTAAATACAAGTTACATTGAATGAAACATAAATAATTTCTTAAAAGTATTTTTATATTGACCATATTCAAAACATATGAGCTATTAAATTTTATTATATTATCCATAATAAAAAAAACATATCATTCATAAAACATAACAAAAGTTTCATAACTTCATGTAAGATCATATGTAAGTTCAATGCTCATTTTTAGTTACCATACAAACATCATATGGATAAAAAATGCATAAAATGTTTCATAGACTTATTCAGATTGACTCATGGTTTCTGAAATACCATCAGAGTCTACATTGTCTTCAGATGAATGTTTGGATGAAGATGTAGATGATCCATACTCTTCTCTATTGTTGATGAATGCACCATCTAAGTCTACATGCATGCCCAACATTTCAGATGTCAAATTCCTTTTAGACCTACGACTAGGGTCATCAAACTCCCATCTTGCATTTATTTCTTGTGGCAACAACCTCTTGATAATATTTGTTTTATTGGACCGAATATTTCTTCTCTTTATCAAATTGAAGTCATAAACAAGTATGTCAATATTGTCTAATTTTAAGAGCTCAGTGCGACAACGAGTTGTATTTTGACCCTTTATTTTTCTCTTTCTATTGACATATTTCTCAACCACCATCTATGGCTTGTACACACCATTGAATGGGTGTGTACTTGTTTCATACCAATGCACTTCAATTTCAATAACATCATCATTTTATTTCTCAATCTTTATAACCTTTCCTATCCAAAGTGGATAACCATGTGGATCTTCATTTGCTAAAACTGCAATAATGCTACCCTCCTTAATATCTTGTATTGAACCCCTGTAAAGCTTTTCCATGGCTTCACGTTGCGCACATGACCTTCGCAAACCAATATACATTTCTCTTTCCTCTACTTGTGTAAACTCAATAGCACCTTGAGATTCTTGTTGAACTTCAACAATGTTTGTTTCTTCATATTCATTTGGCATATTTCGTGGCCAATGAAATGGAGTCCTCAACATTGTATCTTCATTTGTTGAGCTTGAAATTATGTCACTTTGACTATTGAAAAAATATTCCCACCAAACAAAATCAGCAACATCAAAGTACTCATATGTATCCTTAATGTACTTTTTAATTTCTTCCAGGCATTCAAAATAATATACATCTCTATTACGCCTCTGTGCATTATGGATTTCAGCAACTCATTGTAAAAACAACAACTTTGATGTAAAAATTGGACGATTTAGAGTGAACTTCAAAAATGATAAACCTGATGAAGGCCCCCATTCTATAGTAGTTGAATACTTCTTTCCCCATATAAGTGTTTTCCCATCAATTTTTTTGAAACAAAATTGATGTTGGAAGCTAATGTCATTAAGCTTCTCAATACATTTTTCTTCACGATGTGATCCCTGAATAAATCTTCGCATGACAACAGTTTCTTCTAATATATGAAAAACAAGCTCTGGAATGTATGTTTTCTTGATACATTCAATCAATGATGGTAGACTTCCAACATTTTTCCTCTTCAATGTTACTGAAAAACAACTGAACATTTGATCAATATGATCATGAGTGTGTCCAACAAGAAGGAAACCAACTTTCACATTTTCAAAGATTCCCATTTCAACAAGCATGCTTAGATATCCAAACACAATTTGATTTTTATTTTGACGACTAGTGTTCTCTAACTGTAGATAGATAACTTGAAGAAGATTTCCAGACCAGTGAGTGAGCACATGATGGATTATGGTGATGGTTAGATTTGCATCATTATGAATATTTGTAGATGTGAAGTAAACTCTTGGACACATTTTTCCATTGAAAACCATACAACCAACCAAGTGAAACTGAATGAAATTATCTTCCTGTAAATTTTTGGGTGTACGGAAAAAATGTGGTAGAAGTGTTTTCTTTTGGTCCATGCCATCAATTATCGTACCTAAATATTTGTTTGGAGCATCATAACATTTCTTCTGATGTTTGTACAACTTTTGTCTTTCACTTGATTGTTGATTCTGATGTTCTTGAAGTGCTTTGACTATGGAATCTGCACATGACATAAAATGAAAATATTGATCATATGTTTTCATAGTTGATAACTATTCAATTGAAAAGACAACAAAATAGTAAATACATACCTCTTTCTACCCCTTCAGATTTATCTCTTCTTTATTTAAGAGTAACACATATACTACAAATCCCCATCCTTGACTTCTTAGGAATATAGACATTGTTGAATTGTTTCTTCCATATTCTTGTAAAATATGCATATGTAATAAAATTACCATTTCTTTCATCACCTTCCGCATATCATTTGTACAAGTTGTAGATTTCCCTCCGTGAAAAATTATCTGGAATATGTATTGTTTCTCTATCTGGCATACACTCTCCATGTTTGGGAAAGAAATCATGCATCCATGACAATGTAGTGTTTCTGAATATCCCACTCTCTCATCCATGATGTACCTTTGAATAAAATGATGGATCATTTTCAAACCTTGTTTGGATTCTTGATAGATGAAGATTACCAATTGAGTGAATTGTTTTGAAAGCCTTTCTGCAAAATAAAATATTCCTAATGCGATAATCATATCCTGTATTGGTGGATATCATGCACCCCATCAAATATGAAATTTCCATGCTCTTATTCATTGACAAATATGTCTTACTTTTATTCAAGGCATACATGTAGTCCATGCATTTCAAACAATTCTTTTGAAAACATTCACTTGAAATAAATTCACTTATGGAAATTGATTTAGTGAGAAATTCTTTCCTAGACCTTGTATAACTAGAATGATTTGGATTGATATAAAAAGGTCTAATCCTGGTCCTAGACACAATGTTTCTTTGCAATGTCTCCACTATTTCATCATCTTCACTAGAAGGATTTTCCTTATCACCACAAGGAGTGTCAAGCAAAACATTGTCAGGAGACTGAACTAGAGAATATCGATCACCTTCATTTGTTGCAGCTAAATGATTGAGAACATCATCATCAACATAATCATTTGGAGGAAAATCATCATCAACATTGTATCCAACATTGACATAATCATCTTCATTGTTTTCAAAATCCCCACTTGAGTGAAAATTTTCACCGTCTTGCTTAGTGCCTTGAAAACATTCATCAATATCTTGAAAATCCTCACTTGGAGGAAAATTAGCATCAACATTGTTTCTTTTTAATTTATCACTAAGGAAAGAGTGACCACCAATGGCGTAATCATCTTCACTACTTTGAAAATCGCCACTTGAGATATATTCTTCATCATCCTCATTACTGGCTTCAAAATCCTCACTTGGAGGAAAATATTCATTATCCTCATCGATACCTTGAAAATCCTCCCTTGGAGGGAAATCATCATCACCATCATTGCTTCTTTTAAATTCCTCATTCAAGAAAGAATGTCCAACATTGCCATAATCGTCATCGTTACTTTTAAAATCCTCACTCCGTAAAAATTCTTCTTCATCCTCATTCGTGCCTTGGAAATCCTCACTCGAGGAAACTCTTCATCAATACCTTCAAAATCCTCACTTGGAGGAAATTCATAATCACCAACATTGTTGTCTTTAAATTCCCCACTTGAGAAAAAGTGTCCACCATTGTCATAATCATCTTCATTGCTTTTAAAATTTTCACTTGAGGGAATTCTCCATTATTTTCATTTGTGCCTTGGAAATCTTCATTTGTACCTTGAAACTCCTCACTTGGAGGAAAATTTTCATCCCAATCATTTAAACGTTGATCATAGTATTCACTTTGACCTACATTTTGATTACTTTCATTACTATTGAATTGTTGACTATATTTATCACCATTATATTCCTCCTCTTCTTCATCGGTGCCTTCAAAGTCCTCTGATTTAGGACTTTCATGAGGAACATGATGAATAAAATTGCTTGCACCATGATCAAAATTATGACTAGCTAAAAAATATGATGCCTCATTTGCATTACAAACATTCCTATGGCATTTCCTAGTCCCAACAAAAGAGGTATACGAACAATTTGTTGATGTCTTAGAAATAAAATCTTCTTTATCTGACGAAGCCATCCCTTCTCTCTGAGAACATAGAATGATAGAAATGCTCACCCTCTCTATGACATTATTATAACATGCATAATGATATTTTCCCTCTAAATGTCACCCCCCAAAAACAAATATAATTTCCCTCCAAAATCCTCCCCCCCCCGCCCGAAATATTCCCTAAAATTCACCCCAAAATATTCCCTCCAAAATTTCCCCCTCAAATTTTTCCCTCCAAACTTTCCCCCCAATTTTTTTCTCTTAAAAATTAAAAACAATTTTTACTCTTTTATTTTGTTATTTACATGTTAAATACAATATTTATCATGTTTATTTATTTATCCCGCATTTATTAAACATATTGATTATCCATATAATTTTAGGTATATATGTAGACAATATACCTATTTTTTATTTATCCCACATTCGTTATACTAACAGTAATTTATATCATCTGTGTTATGTATATACACAGTCTTGTTTTATCTTTTTATATTGTGTTATATCTTGGGCAGTGTTTGTTTTAGTATTTGGAGCAAGATAAAAAATCGAGAAGACATCCGAGGAGAATCTAGCAAGAAGAAACATCAAGCTCGACATCCAAGGAGAATCTAGCATTTCAGAGGTTAGTTTTTTTTTTAATTCTTACAATTTACGAAAACATATTGTGTATAAGATTATCTTTGAATCACATAATATTTTTTCATGCCAAGATTAAAAAACCTTAAATTTGTTTAGATGTTTTCTACTTTTCTCTCTCTCTCTCTCTCTCTCTCTCTCTCTCTCTCTCTCTCTCTCTCTCNATATTATTGTTTTTTATTTAAATTTTATTAGTTGTGGCCCATGGTGGTCATTGGGCAATGTCCTTACCTTAGCCACGGGGGGCTAGGGAGATGTCGGGCATCGCACCATCCCCCACGACCAAGCCTTGGGTGCGCCCGAGTCTTGTTCGTGGGGGATAGGGCGATGCTCGACATCGTCCTAGCCTGGCCAGCCTTGTGGCCAAGCCATGGGAACGCCCACGGCTTGGCCACAAGGCTTCCCCCTACAGCCAAGTCACAGCCCGTGGACTATTACTTGGTCGCGGGGGGCTAGCCCTGTGGCCAAGCCGCGGGCATGCCCACGGCTTGGAAAAAGGGTTGCCCCCCCTCAGCCAAGCCATAGCACATGGACTATGACTTGGCTGTTGGGGGCCAGGCTTGTGGCCAATCCATGGGCGTATCATAAGCCCAATAAGACTATGGGTCGTTTTTTTTTACATATGGGTAAAAAAAAAATTTTTTTGTTAAATTAGTTTTAATATTCAATGTTGTGTTTTTCAGTTTATTATAATGTGAAAGGCCTATTTTTTTTATCTTAATATAGGAAAATGGCAAGAAATTGATTATCTATGAATATATCTAGATCACGACCAACAATAATGGCATCCATAAATGTAATTGTAACCTCCATGAATGTTAGGCAACAAAATGATAGCTTAACACCTGATCTATCAAAGGTAATGAAGAATGTTAGAGAGTGGAAATATGTGGAAGGTGAAAACAAACAAGAATATTCTTAGTTTGTTAAAGACAAGCAAGGAAACAATGGAGATCATATATATTTGTATTGTGTCGAATTAGAACATGTGCAAGGAAATTATCAAGCACTTGGCTTGTTACGAAATATATGTTTGCTGCCAGCCACAGATATTGTTTATGAACTTCTCAAACAAGGGAGAACTTATATCAATTTTAGATATTGTTTCAAATTGAGCAATTATAACAAGAATGAATGTTTTTCATAATTATGTGCATCCATCGTTGATAACATTGAGAAAGGAAATGTAATTTTTTTATTTCTATTTTTGTGTCATTTATTATTTTTAGTATCATGGTAATGTTTTAATTTTATTTAACATGAAAATGTTATATTTTATTTTTATAGGATTTTGCCGAACGACTTTCACATATGTTAGTGGGGATTTACTCCATAGAGAATGATATCATGGATGTTATCAATGCTTTTCATATTGAAAAGACACAAGAAGGAAGGAAAAAGAAACAGAAAGTAATAGAGGTTGAACCTGCAAGAGTAGACAGAGAAGAACATGAAAGAAGAAAGAAAAATCCTCATTCTAGAAATCCTAAAAGGGTTACATTTGAAAATGAGGAAACTCTAAATGAAGATTTTGTTGAGATTGGTCCCAATGAGGTTATCTTTCCTTCTCGAAAAAAGAACAAGCACGATGAATGCAAAAGAGCGATGGTTGATGATGAGTCTATTCCTATTGATTATGAAGAAATCATTGATTTAGATGAAACACATTTAAATCATAAGAGGAATAAAACAAATGTTGATAATGTTCAATAAGCCATCGTTATCTCAGCGTATTATAGTGAAAGTTATAAAAGTAGCAGAGAAATAATAACATCGGGTGCTGATCTAGAGGATGGTATTATGAAAACAACACAAAATGTCATTCGAAATAGAATGAGGACGACAAACCTAGTTGATGATGGCCACACATTTCAGTTGAATGTGAAACAACTTTATAACCCACATAAGGGAGAGAAAAATATCAAATTATAAAACTGCATCACTTGCATATTCATAATTTGAAAGCATTGATTAGATACAATCCATACGCACATGTGGTTGACTACCTAGTTCCCTTTGACCCAATTGAAGTTCCTACGAGGGAAGAATTCGATAGATCAAAATTTTTTGACTACAAATATTATGTGATTGGAGGAAATCATTCTGCAGAGGCTAGAAGAGAATTGATGTAAGAATATCCCAATAATCCTCTTTTTGAGACAGTGAAATGCATATATTATGTTGGTTTAATAGATTCGAAAGCAAAGTTACTGGCATGGGATCATAACATAGACAATGAGTACATAATTTATATGACCTTCATTCAAAGGGTGAAATTTATCCACATAGAATTTTCTGAAATATGTCACGGGGAGAGATCAAATGTTGATGTTAAGTTTCGAAAGCAATGTTGTATGGAAATAGGATTCCCACTTGATGATGAAAATACAAAAGAAAAATATCGCAAAGGAAGTGATATATTTAGAGCTATGGATAACTATTTTAAATTAAGATTTAGAACTGGATAGGTCTGGGATTTGATAGATGAGATCTTCACCCTATGGGAAAATATTAGTATAAAAAATCAGAGAGTTAAGAAGGCTAAACCATTGATATGTGTCACAAGTAAGATAGGTCTTGACATAAGAAATATTCCTGGTGATATGACTATAACACCCTGGAGATCAATACAAGCATTGAAGGATGATAAACTTATCATAACTATATTATCACATGTTAGGTCGGTAGAATTGTCAATGGAATAAATGTGTGATGAATTTAAAAAGTAAGTTTGTTGAGTTATTTTTATTTATGTTAGGACAAGAAAATTAATTTTTTTAGTTTAACATATCATTTTAACATTATTTTTGTTTTATTTAGTCACAAGGTGTATATAAAAATACAAGAGGAAATGGTCAAGATGTTGAATGAAGAAAGTTGGGATGATGTTAAACTCAACTATTCAGATTCAAGCTCTTCAACAGTATTGAAACAACTTTTTGTTGCATTAAAAAAGGTATGTTGATTTATTACATTCACATTATTCGTTTGTAAGTTAATTTATTTATATTTTAATAGTTATAGATATATAACTATATGTTTGTTTGTTTCATTAAAGATGCAAAACAAGAATGCATATGGAGTACCTGAAACTTTCAAAAGTTTATTAAAAAATCCAAGTTTGAAAGAGAAAGAAGGAGACGTGTTCAAAATTTTCAACTTGATGACACCCTTGATCACTACATTTGAAATGGGATTGACACTGTTCAATATAAAGTGATATTAGGTGATTGTGAAAAACTTGCAAGTATTGTTCCTAAAAAATAATACTCCTTAGTTATTGTGGATATCCCTCATGGTTATAATATCCAAAACATTGAATGTGATACTGAGACTTATACTTACCAAGCTTTCAGTAAAGTGGTTATGGGATTTACAGAAGTTACAACATCACCATTTTAGATATTTCTAGTATTTCATTCAGACACACAACAAGGATTAGTACAATCAAGCTGAAGGGGAATGAAAAGACAAGGATGCAGTTTATTTGGTAAGATATTGAAAGTGTATGTTTAGTAATTAAGATTAGAAAACAATTTTATTAATTCACAAGTTAATTGAATTTTCACTTATTTATGTTACAGGCACAAGCCAAATATTCAGAGGTCCAAGAAAGAATCATTTAAACGTGATTTTGAGAGTTCTTATAATTCTAGTATTGCCAATGCAAATGATGGAGAGTGTCCTAGTATTATATTGGTATATAATGTTGTCGTTAGAAAGCTAACATATGAGGAAAAATATTTGAAATGAGAGATGGTAACATTTATCAAAAACCACAAGCATTAATTAATTATCTTATTAATAAATTTCCAAATGAAGGAGATTGGGTTTTGGATTTGTTCTCGGGTTCAGGTAAGAATTATGATCTAATATTTATGAAATCATACTTCAATCTTAGATTATTTTTAATTTATGTCTTTTTATAGTATCTAACTTCATTAGTTATTTTGTATTTGGTTATTAGGTACAACATTAGTGTGTTGCCTACAAAAAGGAAGGAATTTCACAGCCATTGAAAGTTGTTGGAAGATTGGTTGTTGTCATTGATGTCAACCCTAGTCATGGGTTTTGGACCGCAAGATCGATAAAGGTATTTGGACATGAAGGAAAATGCACATGAATATACAACACCCATGAATCGATAGTATACATCATGTTGTTTCCGGTGGTATGTGGCACGTCACGTGGATCCTCATGGTTGAGGAGAAATGAATTTTTGAAGATGACAAAGTGAATTGAAGAAGGAAGTACATGTAGGCCCTGAAGATAATTAAAGAAAAGAATTAAAAAATAAGAAAGTGTCAGGTCGGCCCTAATGTTAAACTGAAGTGACATAAATGGTATAAATAAACATCATTATACATTCATTTTGATACAAGTCGAATTTCATAGGAAATAAGAAGTAAAAGAAGGTCAGATTTCAAGGGAGGATGAAGTCTTTTGGTGATGTGTTCTAAGGTATGTTATTTTCAGGTCATCTTACCTTTTTTTCTAGAATGATTCAGATGGTTAAATAGCTATGGTATTGAGAAGACATATCAAGGTACCTCTAGTAAAAATTTCATCTCTTGATTCGCTATAATTATGGAGATAAACTCTTTGGAAGATAGGGTTTGTGACCAGTCCTGAAGCTAGTCAATAAACAAGTGTTCCGGGTAAAACAGTCATAACGTATTCATACAGAATTCAAATGAAGTGGGACCACTTCCATTGGAAATATTACCAACTTTAGTTTCTTATGTGTGAGTTTCATAATCGGATGTGAAATATTGAGCGCGGGGCATGTTGTACAAGTTGGGTCTTCTGAATAGACCAGAATTGAATAAAGTCTATCATTCTTTCTATAACCTCTTTTTGGGGAGGATTCAAGGAGTGAAAATTGGAGGAGTTTCAGAGAATACATTGAGTAATATTATCTACAGGATCAGAGTACTCCAAGAAT